>JADRCD010194020.1:0-24971 GCA_019843815.1 Montemys delectorum
TTCCTTCCTTCCTTCCTTCCTTCCTTTCTTTCTTTCTTTCTTTCTTTCTTTCTTTCTTTCTTTCTTTCTTTCTTTCTTTTTAACCTAAGACAAAGTTTCTTCCGTGTAGCCCTGGCTGTCCTGGAACTCAGTATGTAGACCAGGCTGGCCTCAAACTCAGTGATCTGCCTGCCTCTGCTTGGGATCAAAGGTGTGTACAACCACCACCTGGCCTGTTTCTTTATTTTAGAGACAGAGCATTGCTCTTTGGCCTGAAACTCTCTCTCAGACTGGCCTTAAACCTGAGATCTCCGTGCCTCCACCTCTGGAGCGCTGAGAATATAAACACGAGCCACCGTGCCTGGGCCTTACTTTATGACAGTCTATTAAGACCGCTATTACTTCTGGATGTTCTGGAATGACTGTTTCCAGAGTGAACTGAAGACTCTGCCCACTGTTTCCCAACTGCCCCCGAAGGGTAGAATCATCCCTGGAGAAATTTATTCTCTCTCTCTCCTTCAAATAGCAGCTTTAAATTTTGTGCTGTTTAGACACTGGCTCACTGTGCAGCCCTGGCTGACCTCTATTGTCTCAGCCTCCCAAGTGCTGGGCCTGCAGGCCGGCTATCACCACATCCAGCTTCATGGAGGATCACTTGATACTGGAGGTGGAACGAGATTTGCTTTGGGCTCATGTGTGAAGACGCATAGCTGGGCCTCCCCTGCTAGTACACCCCAGGGAAGCCCATGCCAGTGCCTGAAGTAAGCCCTGGCTGGCCACATGGTGCATGGACAACACCTTCCCTTGACTCACCGGCTGTCAGGGAGGTGACATGACTTGCCACCTTCACGGGGTACTGTGATGAACACCGACCGACACAGCCTCCTCATGTGGGTGGCAAGCGTGTGCTTCTCATTAAGAAAATTGCTACTTTAGAACAGGCTCTGAAAAGAACTTTTTTGCCTTTACTAAAATTAAGAAAATAATAATAAAACAACCTACCCAACACCCTAAACTTAAAAAGAAGGAGAAAAAATTGACGTCAGCCCAGGGGGTGGAAAAAAACTCTATGCGTCCAGAATGGAGTTAGAACTTGGCAGGGACATGGACAGAGCAAAGAAATTCCCACTGGGCAAGGCTTACGCTCCCATCCCCCATCTGCTGCAGCTGGAAAGCCTGAGCCGTGTTGGAAAGTGACAGAAATTTGTCAGCATAGACAACTGAACTGATTTGCTCTGAGAATTCCCAGCCATCCCCTGCAGGCATTCTTGCTGGCTGGCCGCATGAAACCTCATTTGGAGCACTTGACTACTGAAGAGGCCCTCAGCTGGAACTTGACTGTCATAAACACTGAGCTCACTTTCATCAGGGCTGGAAGCCACCTTCCTGGGGCCCTGCTCCCAAGCTGCAGGTGACTGAGGCTGCCCATAGGCATAAGCCACGGAGACATAAATAGTAGACGTCCTCTCTTGTTCTCCATGGTAGAGAGAGTGATGGGCTGCCATTTCAGTCTCTGGTCCGGCCTCCAGTACAGTGTTCGTGGAAGGGCCATGTGTTTGACAAATACTTAACACATCCAGTAGCCAGATGGTCTAAACAACCCATCAGTGGTGTGGTATGTAAATATTTCCCATCATTACCACAGTGCTGCTGTCTTGACACTAGTAGAGATGAAGAATATCTACGAGGGGCTCCTGACAGCCAGTCAGGTCATAGGCAGGGCCGCAAAGCCATCACCTGGAAGGCTTCAGACAAGCGTGGTCTCAGGCTATTCCTTCCCAGATACTGAGGAGGCACCTGTCCCTAAGAGGTATCATATTCTCCTCAGCTCTTCATCAACACAAGGTTTGCTTCTCATGAGCCACAGCTTTCCAGTGTGCCCTAGCTTGTTTCCCTCTTTGTTTTGTTTACTAAGGAGCACATGGCTAGGCTAGCTAGGTGATGGTGGCACACGCCTTTAATCCCAGCACTTGGGAGGCAGAGGCAGGCGGATTTCTGAGTTTGAGGCCAGCCTGGTCTACAGAGTGAGTTCCAGGACAGCCAGGGCTACACAGAGAAACCCTGTCTCAAAAAAAACTAAAGAGAAAGAAAAGAAGAAGAAGAAGAAGAAGAAGAAGAAGAAGAAGAAGAAGAAGAAGAAGAAGAAGAAGAAGAAGAAGAAGAAGAAGCAGCAGCAGCACACAGCTAAGTGTATAGATTACCCTCAACTAGGGATCTTGGTGCAGATGTTCCTTTCCCTATTTGTTGTCGTCTCATGGAGTGAGCATAGGCTATATGTGTTTTGGAACCAGAGAGTAGTGAAAATCACAAACAAAGTCCTAGCATGTACTTTTAGTATGATTACCAAGTGTCCAGTTAGGTATCAGCAATCAACTTCCTAGTCTCATGAAGAGGGAGGGAAAGGGAGAGGGAGAGAGAGCCTAGCTCACTATGTAGCATACATAGACTGGCCTCAAAGTCGCCATCCTCTTACCTCGGCCTCAAATGCTAGCAGCATTCCAAGCACTTGTCTCCGTGCCTAACTTCCTTGTCACTCCTTTTTATCATCAAGTTGGATCTGGTTTCCACAAAGCAAATCAGGGACCCATGGTTCTTTCACACGAAAGGTCTCACCTGGAGTTGGCTTGGGCTCTGGATCACCATCTACCCTTCCTTCTGTTTGAATTGTAGCCCTGTGAGGTGTGGGAGTGAGTAGGGTCACATTCATGCTCAAATGAGGGAATGGAGACACAGACAGACAGAGCTGACTGACACAGAGTCTCAGCCCCACACTAAGGATCACCTACTGTACACAGGAAGTCCCACCAGTGTCATCCGTCAACCATGTTCAAGTCCCCACTCTGGACAGTGCAACACATGATGCTGAAGCTCTGGAGCTAGTGAGCAGATGGCCTGGCTGCTCCACGGGGTCACTAGAGAGCTCTGAGCTTCAGTGCAGCTGTGAGACCTCAACACAGGCCTCATTCCCGCACCCAGCCCGCTAGGATGTCGAGCCTGGAAAGTCAGTCTCTTCCCAAGCCTCACTAAGGCAGGGCTCCTCTCAGTGACTCATGTGTTCTCAAGAGGACAAAAGGTCCGCCCCAGTCTCCTGTTAGGAACAGAACTTTCTGCAAACCCCTCAGCTACACCACATCAGTTGTCTGTTGATACATAACAGTGGCCCAAAGCTCTCATGCTAGCCTCTCGTGTTTGCTTCTGATGTGGCAGTCTGGGCAGAACTTGTCAGCCTCGACACCTCTATTCTCTAGTGTCAGCTGTGACAACTTGACTTGAGCTAGAAGCCCCACTTCCAAGTGGCACATTCCAGTGATAGAGTGACCATGCCAGTGTTTGGCAGCACCAGCAGGGGCTCCCTGCATGCATCCACTTCCCATGTCTGGGGCAGGCTTCTCCCAGTTCAGTGACTTCCCAAGTGGCTGTTGCTACCCCCAGAGTACAAAGTCAGGCGCATCCAGGCCACAGCTTCCTCTTCTGTTCCCTCCTTTTCTTATTTTTCCCCATTGCGATAATGTATATAAAACACACAACTGAGCACTGAACCGTTCTAAAGTGTGCGACACAGTAGTATTAAAGTATATTATTTTTTTCTTTTTTTTTCTTTTTTTCTTTTTTTTTTTTGGTTTTTTGAGACAGGGTTTCTCTGTGCAGCCCTGGCTGTCCTGGAACTCACTCTGTAGATCAGGCTGGCCTCGAACTCAAAAATCTGCCTGCCTCTGCCTCCCAAGTGCTAGGATTAAAGGTGTGTGCCACCACCGCCCAGCTGGACCTCTGTTCTTGAACAGCTTCTAGCTGTTGAACAGAATGGCCTCTGTAGACCAGGCTGGCCTCGAACTCAGAAATCCGCCTGCCTCTGCCTCCCAAGTGCTGGGATTAAAGGCGTGTGCCACCACCACCCGGCATGCCTTCAGTTTTTAATTAGGCTTCTCAAGATGGAGGTTCAAACCTGGCCCGGTGTTACTTCCAGCCTACCCTGTTGGTTACGACAGGTCAAAGGGCCATTCAAAAGAAGGGGACACCACAAGATTCTGGCTTCTTGAAGGCCATCCAAGTAGTAGTCTGCCGTGAGCACTCTGGGAAAAGTCTTTGTAGATCTGTTCAAGAACTGGCACTGCTGGCTGATAGATGCCTTTGAAGCACACAGATTCCCTGAGTCTGTTCTCTGAGAGATGGTCCAGGTGGCTCATCTCAGGCCAGGCCCAGTGCTTCCCCTGAAGATGGCCACAGCTTCCCACTGGCACTGTTCTGTGTTGCTGCAGGCTGTGCCTCTCATTACATAATCTGTTATTCTGTGCTCCACTGGGCCCTGGTTACTTGTCAGAAGTTTCTAAAAGCCAGCTGAATCAGCTCCAGGCAGCTGGGGGTGCTGCCTCTCCCTCATAGTATTAGTCACTCTGTACTTAGCTAAATTTAACTTTTTATCATCCAAATGATATTTTTGTGGGCTTGGATTTTACATAATGCTACCAACTGCTGCAGGCTAAGAATTTCTCTTTTTTGCTATGTGTTCCTCTATGTGTGTGTGTGTGTGTGTGTGTGTGTGTGTGTGTGTACATACGGGTTTTCCCCCCCATGAACTCTTGCACTCTCAAGGAAACATTGCTGGGTCCCTTTTCCCTGGCTGTGCTTACCCAGCTCCTAGGATCATGCTTCAGCTCAGTATTCACCATCTACCAATTGAGAGGAGAAGAGTTCCTCGTGGCTTTCCTATGGCCCCACTTGTATTTCTGCTCGCACTTGAGGGCTCTCCACTCTGAAGGGCTTGAGAGTCCCCCACTGTCTGTAGCACACTGGGCCTGAGGAAGAGCAGGATGGTGGGTGAGTGGGTACAGACGACTTACTTGGCTGTGAGAACCAAGCAGTGAAATGCTCATCCAACCTGTCCAGACATGGGGTTCCAGAGGCAGGCGCTTCCTGGTCTCAGGTGGGGGTGGAGGTGACAAGGTGGAAGGCCAGGAAGTAGTCTCATTGAAAACACAGAGACTCAGCCCTCTAAGGAAAGTTGTGGTGTGGTGCTGCCTGCCTTTCATCCCTGCACTCAGGAGGTAGAAGCAGGATGATCTCTGTGAATTAGTGGCTAGCTTCATCTACATAATGAGTTCCTCGCTAGCCAGGGTTACATGCCACTCTGTCCCAAGGGGGTTAGGGGTAGGTGTACAACTGGGATGGTATGTGTGCAACTGGGCATACAGTTAGGGAACTGGGTGTAATGCTCAGCCCCCTGACTATCTGAGCCCCCTGCTCAGAAGTGGCTGTGTGTTGGGCCCTCACATCAGGGTCTGGTGTGTGTCCATGTGTATATGAGGGAGTGAAGGTAGCAACAGTATTGTGCCCAGCAAGGTGCTTAGTAGTTGCTTTCACAAACTTTGTTCTTTTTTTTAAAAGATATATTTATTTATTTTATACATATGAGTACACTGTAGCTGTCTTCAGACACTCCCAGAAGAGGGCATCAACTCTCATTACAGATGGTTGTGAGCCACCACATGGTTGCTGGGAATTGAACTCAGGACCTCTGAAAGAGCAGTCAGTGCTCTTAACCACTAAGCTATCTCTCCAGCCCCTCACAGACTCTTTGTTTGTTTGTTTGTTTGTTTGTTTGTTTCAAGACAGAGTTTCTCTGTATAGCCCTGGCTGTCCTGGAACAGACTTATTCTTGAAGATGCTGGAAGTCTGTACTAGTGGCTGTTCTCTCAGATAAGAAAACCAAGTCCCAGAGAGTCTCAGCACCTCACTTGAGGCCTCAGAACCTGGCTTCAGAGCCCATCTGTCTGCAGTCTCTCTCAGAGAGTAGGGGGAGAGGAGGGAGTGAGAGCATGTGTGAGAGCGAGCAGCTTGGCCTACTGCTAAGCTAAGTGCATCCCTGAGTAGAGTACCCACGTGGGACTCATGCTTTGCTCTGTGTAGTGTACTTACTATCCCTGGCCTGATTTGCTCGCCTAGTTCTTCCCAGGCACCGTCATCACAGTGAAGCAAGTTGGTGTAGGAAGGAGGTTCTGCAGGAGCAAATCTGTTGAGTTTTGATAGCTTTCAAAATGGAGATGTATTTATTCCTTGGTGTAAATTAAGTGACTGACATTGGCCTGGGGACATAGCCTATGGTGAACATCTGTCTATCATACATGAGGCCCTAGATTTAATGCCCAGTGTAACAACAAATGAGCAAAATAAATTTTATTTTATTTTATTTAAAGATTAAGAAAGATTAGAAATATGTCCGTACAAAAACTTGACCATGAGCATGCACAGCAGCAGGTTCTTAGTCGCCATTGCCGTCCAGATGTCAATTGGCAGATGCACAGAGAAGCAAAGCACATCCTCTCCATTCTGCAGAATATTGTTCAGTTAAAAGACAGAGTGAAGTAAGCTGGCAGTATGGCTCAGAGGCAGAGGTCTTGCCTGGCATTGGGGAGGCTTTGGGCTCAGTCACAGGCACTGCAAAAAACTACATTAAAAATTAAGACATTAAGAAAAAGAGTAGCATACGGCCACATGCCACAGTCTCCGAGAACACAACCCTAGAAGAAGAAGCCAGACTCGAGAGGGCTCCATACCATATGAGTCCACTGATGCAAACTGTCTAAAACAGGCAAATCACACAGACAGAAGGCAAATTAGTGGTCCCCAGGGGCTGGGAGGGAAGAGCGAATGAGTGGTGACTCTCATGAGTACTGGGTTTCTTTAAAGAGGGACACAAGTGTTGCAGATTAGGATAGTGTGATGGCCGCTGTGCCACCTTGAGAATTGACTAGTAAGCACTGATGATAATGGGCGGGTGCTTTCAAAGGGTGAGCTTTGTGCCATTGTAAGGTATATGCAAATTTTGAAAACTTAAGTGACCCTGCTTCACTGTGGCATTCCAAGGCCCTGGAGGGTTTGCTTCGGAGCCACCTGCCATCCTCTCTACCCATTCTGCAGCCACCTGCCTCAGTCTCCATGTCAACGGGGGTGGAGACAGCAGCACGGGTTTCAGTCTCACTACCCACTCTTAGCTGCTTCCAGCCGGGGCCAGCTTGAGGCACGCGGACGTCTGGGCAAGGGAGCTACTTGGCACCCCATCAAACTGGTATTCTTTAAGTGTTTGTTTGACATTTCTTTAGTGGGGCTGGGGAGAGACTGATACTCTATTAATGGAAACTGTATAGAGAAACAGATTCGCTTACCAATTCCCTTCCACCGAAACAGTACCAGGCTTCAGAAAACTTTTGAGGAAAGCAATTCCGACTCTTGCCATCCTTGTCTCTCAAGCAGGTTTGGTTTCTGTTTACTGTCTTCTCTCCCCTGCAATTCTCCACGTCATCGAAGGACATCCTAGAGATTTAACTTTAGAACTTAAGGTAGCAAAAGTTTTCTTCTTGTTCCTAGGAGTAGCAGCACACATTGTGTTTGAGTGTTGACTGGGGCTCCGGGGTCATGGCTACACATACGTGGAACAGGCATGCAACAGACTTCAGCAAGGGGGTGCTTCACTTCACCATGTGTATGTTCCAGGTCTTGCGAGGGAACTTAGGTTGACCAGTGACATAGTTTTGTTTCCTTCTAACAGAGCTTGGAGCACCCTGAGTTCTGTCCCACAAGTGATTGTCTGTGAGGCCTGCTGGTTAACCTGGTGCTGCATGCATCTCAGATCTCCAATGGGTCTGGGCGTACAGCACCCTTCTTTGTTTTTTTGTCTCAGAGTGCTTCTTTCCCCTAGTCTCTGCTGGGTGAGTGAGTCACCATTGTCCTTTTCACCCTCGCGCGGGGACTCACCACTGATGAGGGGTTAGCATGACAAGCACTCAGCACTCCCATGGTTTCCCTTACCTGGAATGTGAGGAACTTACCTGAGGACCTCCTGTCTGTTGGGAAGGGTGGCGGTGGAAGCTAAGAGTCGGGATGGTATAGTTGCTTGGAGCTTGGTGAGCTGTGGTACCAGGTGCATGTGGAGTGAGCTGGGCAGCCTGAGTGTCTGCCCACACTGGACTCTGAGGAATCTGGGGTGTTCTGCTGGCTCAGAGGTCAGGAAAGTATGAGGATGTGTGAATTAACACAGGGGTCAGAGGCAGGGCCACCAAGGAGGCTGCATCTCTGAGGGCCAGCCCCCAAAGTTGCTCGCTCCTCACCATGGTGTTCCCTAGGGTGTAGGAGGGGCAGTGTGGGTGGTGTGTGAAGAGCTCCGTTCCCTCCAGCCACACCTCCCACTGCTGTGCATCACTAGCTCTCTGCACGTCCCCATTCCCTCTTTCTCTCCTCTGACTCTTGCTGGCTGTGCTGCTCACTGGCAGTTGATCACTTTGTCATCCTGGTCCTCCATTAAACATCCCTTGAGTTTTACGCTTCCCTCTGTCAAAACTGCTCGCCCTTGCACCCACAGTCAAAGTCTTACTGGTGCCTGGCTTCAGCCTTTGAAGTGAGACTATCCTGAACTTGCTCACTGGTTCCTGGAATATTTCAGTGTCTGTCACCCGCTGGGGAACTGCAGGGCAGGTCATTGGGTTCCTAGATAGCTGCCTGTTTCCGGTACATAGGTACAGGTGCAGGGGAATGGGCTCCTAAATGTGTTTGGCAGGGAAGGACTAATGTTGAGCTGTGATGTGGTCCTGGACATGTTGCAGTTCTCGTGGCAATCCTGGGTTGAGCGGTGGCTTCTTTGATACTTGTGGGTAAGGGGTTCCATGAAAACCTATTTCTCTAACTTATTATTTATTTATCTTTTTATCTGTTTGTTTGTTTGGTTTTTCAAGATAGGGTTTCTCTGTATAGCCTTGGCTGTCCTGGAACTTGCTCTGTAGACCAGGCTGGCCTCAAATTCACAGAGATCAGCCTGTCTCTATCTTCAGACAGTGGTGGTGGGCTTAAAGGCATGCACCACCATTCCTTGGCCCAATTCTCTATTGTTCTTATCTTACTTTGTGAACTCAGCACTGGCCTGTGGGTACTTGGCAGAAATGGGCATCTGTTCCTACTGTGTCTAGATGAGGGGAGTTAGAGGCTCAGTGGCAAGGCTGGAGGCCACCTGCATCTTCCAGCCAAGTATCCAGCCAAGCGTCTCCTGATTCCTTCCTGCTTTCCCTAGTTTTCCAGTTGTGCCTACCCGACCCCCATACTGTGGCCTGATGTCCTCTAATCCTTACAGGGTCCTGAGTGAAACCATTAGGCTGGAAGCCAAGAGTCCTGGTCATAAGCAGGCAGCTGTGTGGGGTTGTCTCACTCCTGTGTAGTTTTTCTAGCTGGGCAGGCATATCCATTCCTGGTTCTGAGGTAGGCACTCCCTCCCTGAATGCATCCATCAGCCTCTGTAAAATGGACTCCTGCCTGTCTTCCATTCACACCTTTTGGCCCTCTTGCTCCACTAAGGCTTGGGTCTGATATTGTTCAGGCTGAGGCTGGCTCTGCCAGTATCCCTACTGATTGTCATAGACGGATGAGGAACTCAGGTGGCTCATCTCCTCTACCTTTGGGTTTTCCCTGCAGGATGCTGGCACGTGTGTCTCGGTCCCTGACTCCTCTCTGTGGATATATTGACCATTCCTCCTCCTGTGGTGGAGACGTCACAGAGCTGCTCAGATCTACAGGTAAAAGACCGGCTGTTGTGCAGTGCCCACTGTCCTGCCCAGCCTTTAACGTCTGTGGACTATGCGCCTTTGCCATTTCTTTCTTCCCTTGAGAACTTTTCTGATTGCTGTGGTAGACAGCGACCCAGTGATTAAGTGACAATATTTTCATTGATTGGGAAGGTATTCTGTCTCTGGTAACAGCTGTTGTCCCCTCACCCCCATACAGAGCATACCAAGGAGGTTCTTTGCTATTCTAAAGGTTCTATCTGGGCTCTCTACGGCAGATGGCATACATGGGACAAAGTAGGCAGGAGTTTTGATTGAAGGTACCCTCTTTCTGGGATCTGGGATCCCCAGTGACCCTCTGGCCTCTGTGGAGAACCAAGATTGAGCTGCTTGCTCGTCCTATTGCCCACAAGCTACAGCAGTCACCCAGAAACTGACGTCCATGTGTTTTCTCAGGCTCTGTCTCTCTGAACCCACTCTGCACCTTATCCATTTCATCGACAGTTTCTCTCCTCTCTGACCTCCTGCTTGACGACGTGCGAGCCTCTAGTGGAAAGTCCAGGTGGTCAGCTGACTTTGCCTCCCTCCCTGACGTCCCACAAACTCTGCTTTCTGAGCACTCATCAGAAGGCTTGAGGTTTGGGATTGCAGATGCTGCACATTCCTTTTAGGGGGGAAGAAAGCCGTGAGGGAAGGAAGGCTTACTGGCCCCAGCCTTCTTGCAGCCATTGGACCTCCATTTTACTTGAGGGAGCTGAAGCCTCAAGTGTTAGACTCAGTTGCAGAGCTGGCCAGCAGTAGGCTTGAGATCTGTCCCAACTTCTGACTGGAGTATACAGCCCAGCTTTCCAGATGCCTGGGCCTTTGGGTCCAGCCTTGACTTGCTCCTGGTTCCTTCCCTCTGGGCCCCTTCCTCACTGGGAAACTCCCAGGGCACAGGGCTTCAGGACTGCCTCTGGCTTCCACTTGCAGGCTGGCACTCAGGGCTGTTCTCTTCTCTAATTGCTCATTTTCTTCACTTGCCAAGAAAAGGCCTCCAAGTGCTAAGGAGAGTGTGGTATGTTACATTCTTTGTTTCCTTTGTTTTGTTTTTACTTCACTTTCTAAGGTGTCTCTGTACAGGGGGAGCTATGGGAACAGTGACATCAGAGCACACAGCCCCCGCTCATGGTGTCTGTGGTCAGGTCTGAGCCCCGTGGTTGCCAAGTGCCAATACACTTGGCCTCCAGCATGAGGCAGAGTCCCTCAGAGAACCCTGCCCACAGGATCTGAATGTTGATGTCATCTCTTGGTACTCAGAGAGACCCTGCCCCTGTTTTGGCTTGGGGCCTCTACTTCCTGTTTCCTTTCTCACAGGAAGGGGCTCTTTCCTGCTTAGCAGCTGCCATGAGTGAGTTCGCAGAGGTGACGGCCTCACAGTCTGTCTCACCCAGGGTCCTCAGTGATTTCCCCGAGTCACTCCTGGATCCTGCAAGCATTTATCAAGTACTTGGTGTACATTAGGTGTATCGCGCATGTTGTGCCAGCCTGTAAACGCAGAAGGGGGAGTTACTATTCCAGGTGCCAGGGACGCAGCTGTGAACAGAGCAGACAGAGCCCCCGTGCGAGCAGTTTGCCTCCTGGTGCATTCTGTGCTGTACCCTTGTCCTGAAGTCTCCTCTACACACTCTGTTTGCCAACTTACTGTCTTCCTTTCCGAGCCCAATTCCTTGTAAGCCCTCAGCCCATACTAACACACCCCTCCTTTTCCTATTGTCCTAGCATCCTGCTGTACCTCTGATAATAGTAGTGTCACTGTAAGCTTTGAAACACTTGTGTGTCTGTGTGTGGCCAGGTTGAGGGCCCTTTAATGACTGAGGCTTCCGACCTCTCCTGCTCCCCAAGCCTGTCCTGCAAACCCAGATCTGCAGAACAACAGGCCTGAATGGGACTTGCTCATCGTGGGCCTCTGAGCTGTCCTGGGCGTTTGTAGTTACTGATGGGCACAGAACCCTGAGCAGAGAGCAAGTCTCTGGGTGGAGGGCAGCCCTGTCAGAGGTGCTGCGAACAGGAATGCTCCCTGTGCCCTCTGCCAGGGCGAGGAAGGAAAGGGACCAACAAACAGTTTATTTTTAGAGAAACTTCTTGCTCCAAAGGAACTCCAAGCGCTTTCCTTCTAGAAAGGTGGTGAGCTGGAGAGCCGGGCAGGACAACTAGCTTGTTTCTCAGCAGCCTGGTATCTTCTGCATTTTTCTAGATCAGAGACAGGGCTTTACAGAGAGTCTGCCCCAAAGAGAGTCCCAGCTGGAGATCCCATTTGCCCTAAGCAAGTTGACTAAGCTCATTCTGAGTGACTGAATAGAGAGCACTTAGCCTTGGCATCACGTTACCTAGGTGTCCTTGAGGCTGGAATGCAGCAAGAAGGGTCCCCCGGAATAGGCCTTGGCTTCTTTCCGACATCCTGGTTCAGGCTCAGGCTGGGTGGGGTACTTCCTGCCATTGTCTCGGTGACCGACCTCAGCAAGGTCACTGTCTCCTCCAGAGGAAGAGGGCCTGGGTAGGGCCTCAGAGCACAGCAGTAATGGACATAGACTCCAGACCTTGCTCTGGACCTGAGCCGAAGCTAGGACCTAGGCTGCTGTTACCTGGGCAGCTGAGCCCTTGGAGCCACAGCTTCTCACCTCTGTGAGCAGTCTTGTCCCTACATGGCCAGTTTATTCCCTTGGGTCTAGGCCACACCACAGCCCAGAACAGGCAAGGACAAAGTAGAAGGACTAACTGGCATACTGGCACAGAGTAAAGGCACCAGCCTGAGGCTCCTGAGGGTCAAGAGCTTGTCCTTAGCTCTTTGCTCTCCTCACAGTACTGGTTGGTGGAAGAACTGGGTGAGATTTGATGTCCAAGGGACAGCTCTGCATTCGCTCCTGCTGTCTCGTTCTGTCTGTATCCCTGCAGTCTGATGGCCACGTTGACTCACATCCAGAAGTATGCTGGACCCAGATTTTGGCCACAAACCTCCAGGGACTCACTTTCTCTGACCGCAGGCCTCCCCTCCCCTCTGCATGCACTCCCTAAGGAAAGTCCTTTTCATTCTCTTGGGGTCGTATCTGCTTAGGCAAAGCACTGCTTCCTGCAGATGCACTGTATGTCCAACAAGGTGGCACAGCCTGCCTGGTGTTCCTTTCTCTCTGCTGCTCAGGATCACCTGTAGAAGCATGCTTTGTGTTAGCTGCTTCTGTTGCTGAGACAAATGCCTGAAATAGTCAACTTATGATGAGAAAAGGGTTGGGTGGATGATGATTGTAGAAGCTGCAGTCCATGACGGGTTGTTCCTGATGCCTTGAGGTATATGCCAGGTACCATGTCGTGGTGCTTCATGTGGCAAACTAGAGTTCCTTTCTCAAAGCTAGGAATGAAAGACAGGAGAAAGGGAGTGGAAATCCCCAGTGTTCTTGGCCCCCACCTCTTAAAAATGTCTGCCACCTCCCAATGATAACCCAATAGCACAGTTGTGCAGGAAGTTCCACGAGCTAGAAGTGAGGCCTGGGGACCACAGCTTAGCGGTAGAGTGCGCATAGCAAGTGTGAGGCTCTTACTGTCAGAGGTAGGCTTGAGGAGGGACTGAGGCTGTCTGTCCCGACTGACTGGGAGACTGAGGCTGTCTGTCCCGACTAACTGGGTAGAGTGAGTGAGCAAAGGGAAAGATAACACGGAAGGCCGAGGTCAGAGCATAAGAAGGGTGTAGGTTGGTGGTAAGGCCTTGACCTTCACTTTGAGTGGTATGAAGCCATGAAAGCATTTGGAATGTTGAAGACCAGGATCAGCCTGTAGCTGCACTGTCATGAGCAGGCTGGAGCAGCGGTGTGAAGAAGCAAGAGGAGCATGAGGACAGCTGCAGTAATGGGAGGGGCTGGGTGCTCGGACCTAGGGTGGGAATTGGACCCTAGGTCTGTGAGGACCTAGGCTGGAGGGACTCTGAGACTTGAATCCTCATTGAAATGAAGGCTCTTGTAGGAGACCTCCTGGCCTGACGTTTATGGAGCCTGTAGGGAAACCCAAAGCTGAATAAAGACGGTTCCGTGTCCAAAGTCAAGCTGGTTAGTGGTGGAATCAAGCATTGGGATCTAAGTTCAGTGGTTTGCAGCCGAGCGGCGTGGTCCCTTGGAGGAGGGCTATGCAGATTTGTGAGCCACAGGCAGAAGGGAGGGCTGGCTCCACGGTGCTGTGGCTGAGCGGTCAGACCCGACAGTGCCAGCGGCCTCCTGGGCGGCAGCCTCTGCTCGGCACGCCAGGCCTCCAGCAGCTCTCTCTGGGCTTCCGCCCAAGACTTTGACTCTAGTTGGACTGTAGTGTTGGTGATATCCCAGGCCTTGGGCATATCAGAGCCAGAGTTCACAGTGTTCTCTGTTCAGCTTTTACTGAGCTTCTGCTGAGGTAAGGGCAGAGGCCAGGAAGAGACCTTCCTGTCCTCCAGGAGCTGACAAGTCTTGAGACTGACAGGGCAGACAAAGGTGCGTGGGGTGGAGGTGGGGCAAAATGTCTACGTTCAAGGCCTGTGCAGACTAGCTAAGGTTAGAGGATCACTGATCTAAGGTAGGAAACAGCTTCCCTAGACCCCAGTCTCCCCAGTGTACACAGCCAGATCTCATGCCCACCATGGCAGTCCGATTCAATCTGTTATAATAAAGGTACGCAGAAGGCCAGCTTCGTCATTGAGAACAGGTATCACAACAGGAAGACCTGCCTGTACTCTTGACATCATCACTTGTGTCTCCTTGGCGTTTCTTTGGAAGGGGCTATGGTTGGTCACGATGCTTGAGCACTCGAGCCTGCTCTGAGGACAGGCTTTGCAGTGCTTTCTAGCCGGTGGGTAGGCCTGTCCCAGCTTCAAAGAGCAGGGCCTGGTGTCTTCTTCAGACCTCAGCAGGAGGGCCGCCTGGAGGAGGCAGCTTAAGAAGATCTTGTTTCTTTTCTTTCTCTTGAGGAAGTATGAGTCCATGGGCCAGAGTGGAAGCGAACATCCAGTTTGATTGTCCTTTGTGCTGTATAACTCGGCCTGTTCCATTCCTAATACGCAGACCGTTGAGGACTGGCGACATGGAAATTGCTGCCACTGACTGCCAAAGACTGTCCCCGGCACCTGTCCTTTGCTCTGGCGAACAACCTGGCAGTCACAGGACATGGCTAAGAACATGGTTCTTCCACAGGCAGAACAACAGGGCCAGGTACCAGGTAGCGTTGAGGCCTGGCCAGTCTCCAGGCATCGTGTGCTACAAGCTTCTGGAAAGTCAGTTGTTGGCAGCTTCCTGAGGACAGAGGCTGAGGGCCACAGAGCAACCAGAGACACGCTTTCTGCCCTGAAAATGGAGCTAAGAGGCTGAGCATAGTGACACAGGGCTGTGATTGCACTCAGGAGGCTGAACTAAGAATTTCAAGTTTGATGCCAACCTGGACCACTCTGTCTCCAAACAAAGCAAAATAAAACTCCAGTAAACAAACCCAAAGACAAGTGCCTGGTCCAAAGGACTGTGGGGCTGTGAAGACACACCCTCTAACTCCCTCCCCATCCTCCCCAGGGCCGCCCTGCACAGCCTCTTGCTGCTGACCTGCAGCATCTGATATGCTTTGCCCCAGGAGTGCTTTGCTATTTCTGCTGAGACTCTCAGGTGGGTACTGCTGCTCTAGGACCTCCGCCCCCCAAGGCTGGGGGCTGTTTCCTACATTGTGATAGCTTCAGGAGTTACTCTTCTCATGGCTTCTGTTTCCCTGAGAAAAAAGGGCTGCTGGCTTACCCCTAGACTAAGGTGTGGCCTCAGTAGGCCAGTCATCAGACCAGCATGAATTAAATGTGTCCTGTGCTGGAGCCACTGGAAAGGTTAGAAGAAGCAGGGCTGTATGAGGGAGAAGGAGAGTCTCCTTAGTCTAGGTCTCTCCCTCCTTGCTCTGTGGCACTTGTCATTCAGAGTGCTGATGACCTTGGGAGATGGGTCTCAGTCACTCCCTGATACATCACTGTGGGGGAGTTCATTACAGTAAAAGTCGGGGAGTGTACTGGTGGCATCTCAGCAGGGGACGGTCTGCATCACCAGTCAAACAGGGCTGGCCCATCAGATGTCCCTCTCAGGGCACATCTGATGTCACAGGTATCCTTTTAAAAGCTTTTGTTTTTAAATTAGCTTACAAAGTAATAGCTTTCGATTTGGGATTTTGATAGTGTTTCATTTTGGCTGATTCTCCCCCACCGCCCTCCCAACTGCTTGGAAGGATCTCCCAAGAATAGTTTAGAGGTGAAAAAGATAGCGGTAAAGGAACACTATCCTGGAGTCCAGCAGTGTTAGGAGGCTTTTAGCAAGGGCACTGCCAAGAACCTTTCTTTGTACTAGCTGATTCTGGCTCTGTGGCAAACTGCCTGAGACACCTTGGGCAGGTCCCCTCAGCCCTTTGTGCCTCACTTTCCTCATCTGTTATATGGGGCAGTATCAGGGCTTGCTGTAAGTCCTTGTGGAGATTGAACAGGTAAAACACCTGTGGAGTCCTGGGACCAAACAGAACCCATCAGCTGCCGGGATCAGTCCAGGCTCTGCCTGACAGGGCTGTCTACAGAGCGGGCCTTTGGGGAGCTGCCTTTTCCAGCTCTCATTATGTAGACCTGGCTGGCCTGAAATTTCCTATATAGATCAGGCTGGCCTTGAACTCATTGAGATCTTCTTGCCTCTTCCTCCCATATCCTGGGTTAAAGACATACACCACCACGCTTGGCCTGTAAATATCTTTTAAAGGAAAAATTGGGAGGAGGAGAAAGCAAAAGCAGAAAGCCTGGGAGGCCCTAGCACTGTAGGTATGGCCGCCAGCCTACGAGCAAGAAGGTGGGTCTCCTCCCTAGCTGCTGGCTCTGCTGACAAATCTCAACGGGGCGCCCTGCAGCACTGGCAGAGCAGATTGAGAGAGCACCCAGATTCGCCTCAGTCCTGGGCCTCAGCCTGGTGTGCTGCTGCTGTTGTGTAAGGACAGCTCTAGGTAAGCATGAGGGGTGGATCAGTTCAGGCTCTCATCTGGCCAGGCAGTAGGAGTCCAGTGAGGTAGAAGAATATGCCCTCTGGGGTGGAGGAGGCAGGTGTAGATCAGAGCTTATGATTCATGGCTGGAGAGGCCAGCAGTGCAGCTGGAGCAGGGAGAAGACAATTATTAGCTGCCTAATGGGGGGAAGACTCTTCGGAGAGGAACAATTCAGCTGTGTTTCGAAGAGTGCAGATGAGTCTTACTGGGAGAGAGGGGGGAAAGCAGACAGAACAGTGCCTTTAGTACTCTTGTGGTTTTGTATTTGGAGTTTCTGGAAGGGCCAGGTTGCTGAAGTGTACGGTTAGAGGATGGCAGGACAGGGGCTGGGCATGTGGCGCAGGTGTCAGGAGTAGAGACTTTGACACAGTGGGATCCAAGGAACTCACTGTCCTTGCGACTGTTTCTCTGGCTCCTGGGAGCTTGCTACCATCAGGAAGGAGCCTCTCTTCTTCATTTACATGTTTCTGACCTTACTCTGGCTCTCTGCTATGATGGGGCCCTGCTGATGCTCTGCCCTGCCTTGCCTACATCTTTCACTCCTGGTTATGGTTCTGAGTACCCCTGACACTCCTCTTGGCCTATTCCAGGCCTCCCCTGCACCCAGAGCCCAGTTTCTCAGAGAGTGCTGTGGGCCAGCCTCCTTCCCCCACAGAAGCATTTGTAGGGGACCTCAGAGTACCAGGTGCTTGCCTGGAAGAGCCCCAAATACAGTGTTGTTAGGTTCTGACCCATGTCTGCCTTTCCATTTTTTTTTTTTTTTGAATGAAGTTGTTAGGCCTCCAAAATACTGAGCCTTACCCACAATGCTATTGGCAGAAGTGTAGGGGCTTGTCCCAAAACTGAAAACTGAGTCCTCTGGGCACTTTATTTCCAACTAGGAGGGCCTTGGTTGGACACTGAGGTTCAAGGAGAGGATCGGGGGTCCTCGGTGCTCTGGCTAACAGCTGTCCATGCATCTTCTTTCCGCTTGAGGTTGGAAGGCACTG
Source organism: Montemys delectorum (assembly GCA_019843815.1). Lineage (NCBI taxonomy): Eukaryota > Metazoa > Chordata > Mammalia > Rodentia > Muridae > Montemys > Montemys delectorum. Next base: position 17,546 of record JADRCD010194020.1, read on the forward strand.
GGTATGCAGGAAGCAGGACCCAGTTTCTTCCTGCAGGCTCACACTAAGTTCAGTTTGAGGGTCAAACAGGAGGGCTGCTCCCCAGGGCGGTGGTGACCTGCTTTCAGTGAGCCCGGCCTACTACCGCAGTCCTCTCCTTTCTGAGCTGGATGGTCTGCTCCGATTAGCACACTGACGTCAAAAAAGCATGTCCCCTTCAGTCCCCCCTCAGCCTGGCAGCTGTGATATATCAGTTCGGACGTGTCCCCTGCCTCACTACAGAGGGCCAAGGCCAACAGGGGAAGAGGGGTTATGTTGTTCCCATCTGTCTGCCCAGCCCTATCCAGCTGTTTCCCATTCCTACTGCCAAGTGGCAGATGTTGGGGTGAGGTCAGCCTGGGAGCTGGGGACCTGCCCATCAGCTTCACGTGAATGTCTTCAAGGCTATTTCTGGCCTTGCCATTATCCCAACGGCTTCAAGTGATAAATATAGACACAGATTGAAAAGCCCCAGTGGCAGGCAGGCAGGCAGGCAGCATTGGGGGAGCATGTGGATGGGGGCTCGGCTATAAATAAGTCTGCTGGAACACCTCCCCAGCCATGCCACCACTGCTGTTGCCAGGCCAGTGTGTTTGCGTGTGTGTGTGTGTGTGTGTGTGTGTGTGTGTGTGTGTGTTGGCTCAAAGAGATCCACTCCCTCCCAACTCCCTGCCTGAGCACACTTGTTCTTCTAGGGTCACGGGTAAAGGAGGGGTGGAAGGAGGTTCTGCTCAGGGGAGGGAAGGAAAAGTGAGCTGTATGTTGGGGGCTGTAATAGAAGGTAGACTGAGTGACCATTGTAGAAAGAAAATGGCAGAGTGACCCAACAAGAGGGTCCCAGGGACAGGGCATGACATGGGGAGGAGATTGTGCTACGAATGGCGGTCCCCGTTCCTGCAGCTTTCAATCCTCTGGTGCAACAGCTGGGAAGGAGAGGCTGGCCTACAGGACTGTAGGGCCCTGGGCAGTGCTCCTGCTGGAGGCTCTCGTGGACCTCATTTGGTGTCTCCTTTTCTGTTTTAGCCCTGTCCAGACCTCTTTGTGAGAGCAGTTTTATTTGCCCCATTCCCAAGTCCCCACTGCCAGACCCAAGGCCAGCACACCAGGTGGTCCCAGTTTGGGCTGAGCTCCCACAGGCAGGAATTGCAGATATTCGAGACCTGCAGCTATGCTCTTCACCCCACCTCCACCCCCCACCCCTCCCCTCGTGCCTGTCTCCCGTCTTCCCGTGGTTTCTCTCCTTGTGCCTTGCCTTCCCTTGTCTTTTTCCTCCTCTGCCTCCTCTCAGCCAGAAGCAATTATCTGGGGCTGCTGGATGGGAAGTGCTCTGAGCTCAAGAGATGCTTCACATCAAGGATCTCGGGAGCTCATCATCAAGAAAGTACCATGGCCGTGTAGTCACCAATCATGGGAAGTGGCGCCCCGTGAACCACCTCGGTGGCCTCATTTAACAAAGGGCTGAGCATTGGAGCGTACAAGCTGGACCTGGCAAGAAGTGGCAAGTATTAATATTGTATAAATAAAGATGCCCTGGGCGTTCTTACAGAGTGCAGGTGAAGAGCAGGCTGTCATATACGAGAGTAGCTTTGAGGGAGAGAACCATATTCCACTTCCCCATATATTCTCTGTGCTGTAGGGCTTCCGGGATAAAGGAAAGCACGGCGCCATAGCACGTGCCGGGACCTGCTACTCAGTCCTAAGTGTGCACTCTGAGCTCTCAGTGCTACTGCTAGGATGAACCAGGTCTGGCTCTTGTTTGCAAGTTTGTCTCCTGTTCTCAAGGTAATCTTGAGCCAGGGGAAGAGACAAAGTGATGCGCTCTTATGATAGCCATGACAACCATACTCCGTAAAAGCCGGGGCTTCCGCTCTTGTGGTGCTGGCGTCTGAACTGGGCCGTAGAGAACACCGATGTGGGGTTGGGTATGTAGAGAAGGTGTCCTAGGTGGAGGGAATGGCTTATGCAGAGTCCTCCAGGCTGAGGGAGGCACTGTGGGCCCGTGTTGTGTGGACAGCTTGGATTCCAGTTGCAGCTGGTCAGGACTGTCAGGGGAGATCGGGCTGAGGGAAGAACAAGGCGGAGCCTTGTGCACGGAGAAGTCATCTTGGGGTCTAGGGGAGTGCTGAGGGGCTTTAGCCTGAGGAATGCCCGGTGCCAGTCGTCAGTGTGTTTCCGAAGTTTCATTTGACTTTGTGTGTGTGACAGGTTAGAGTAAGAGGATTGGGGGCAGGCTGGTGGCATTGCAATGCCTTTGTTGAATACCTGGAAGATTTCTCTTTTCTTCTCTTCTCTCTCTTTTCTTTTCTTTCCATAGGGGCCTATAAAACTGGGATGTGTGCATATGGCTGCATGCCCAAGAGACAGTTGTTTCTAAAGATGGCAGTGCCGAGCAGCCATGAGCTAAGGCTCGCTGGGGCTTGTGACAAGCACAGAGCCATCAGTTCCAATTTGCTTAGCTGTCCTCTTCAGGGTGACTTTGTCCAGCAAGCTTGGCCCAAGCCAGTAGCCAGGCCTACAGCAGAGATAACTGATTCCCCGGGGACTGGCTTGGGACTCCCTTGACAAGCTCCCAGATCCCAAAGTTGCACAGGCTACTTCTAGCTCACTCAGTCTTTGAATCTCTGCCTGCCAACTGTATCCATTCACCCCTGTGGTGATGCAGAGCCCAGACCGGCAGCCTCCAAAGAAAAGTGAATGAAGAAAGCATGCTATGTGAGGAACGGATAAACATGTCTTTCCAGGGACCACAGAGTCCTGAGTGAAGACCAGACCACAGTCTCATGATGTAAATATTATCATGTTGTGGTTTTGCCAGGGTTGACTGATAAATAGGGTGATGAACAGAAACTGGGAATGGTCATCGTCAGAGACTGGGGACAGAGGCTGTTTGTGTCTAGCTGGTAGATGAGAAGTCAGCAGTGCTGCTGTTCCTATGCACAGCCTCTAGCCAGCCCTTCAGTTCCAGGCCTCTTTCTCAGATAGTGAAACTCACCCGAAGAGGAGAGGGGGAGGGACACACACCAGGTATCCACAGAGAACCTAGGCCATCCTGGTACTGTGGCTATTCTCCCCTGAGCAGGGAAGTGGGAAGCTCATGAAATTGCTGGAGTACAGAGGAACCCCAGAGGCTTTCTAGCACCTTCTCTGTCTTGCTCTATCCCCTTCCTAACCAATGGTCATTTAGTCCATGCTACAGTTTGCTAAACAGCCTAGGTTCCTCATCAAGCTGTCTCTTTCTGCTTGTATCTCTGCCAGGGTAGACTGTTGTCTGCATCCGCCTTGTGTGTCTAGGAAAACAGATCAATGTTTGGAGGTCCTGCGTTTCAGAATCCGAGAGAAGGCCGGTCCGTGGTCTTGGGTAATCTGCCTCCATCCCTCTTAAGCTTCCACTTGTTGTGCTGTAAATGGGGAATCCTAAAATGTCACCCACCTGGTGTGTATGCAGTTTCAGATGAAATAGGCCAGGGCAGGGCAGGCAATATAGCTGGACTCACAGGCCATTCAGCTGCCCCTTTGAGAAGAGACGGTGACACAGAGGATGAAACTGAGGCTCAGGAAGGCTGTGACCTGTGAGAACAGAGTAGTTGGTGCCTACCTAGCTGGGTGTCCCTCTCTTTCTCTGGGTTGTGGTAGAGCAGCTAAGAAGAGTGGGAAGAAGTATCTGGCTGGAGATCAGGATCCAGCAAGATGACTTTGAGCAAGCTACTCCAGGCTCGGTTCTTGGTCTGCATAGGTGGCTGAGCACACAGTCCCGCCCTCCCAGCCAGCTTCCTTGGCTTCATCCCCTCCCTGGGCACTAAGGACTTGTCTGATCCCAGGACTACAAGGCTGGGAGGAAGGCTGTGCTGACTTCTGTTGCCTTTTCCTTTCCTTTCCTTCCTTTGGCCTGATCCCCACCGGGCCAGGTTTAAGGATGGAGCTGAGAGAGAGGAACTTGTTCTAGGCTGGGGACAGGTCCGGATGAAGGGTGGACACATCTCCTGTAGGCTGTCCTTCTCTTCCTCCTCAGCCGTCTGAGGACCCCAAGGCCCCGGACCGGGCTTCAACAGAGCTCTGTCTGGCCAATACAAAGGAGGGCGGTGATTTATCGTGCTGTGAGAGAGAACTCTTCCAATTATCAGCTTCCCCAGTTTCTCACTCCATGGCCAGAGTTGAAGGCAGATGTTTGGAAAATGTCCCCAGAGTACTTAGCCGGCTTGCCTGGGCCAGAGAAGATGATAGAGACCTCAGTGTCATTGTGAGTGAGCCAGATGTACCAGATTTCCAGTGTTGGGGGAAAGCACAGGCCTCGGTAGGCTGCCCTTCCGATGTACCTAAGGATGCAGGGCCCCAAACTACAGCCAGTCATGGCGGCCTCCCTCCCCTGGGAAGCCTCCTCTGAGCTTTGCGAGCATCTGGATGGATTCTCAGGGGTCCAGATCCCCTGGACCGTGGCAGTTCTGTCCTTTCCAGACTAAGCTGCTACTCTGAGCCCAGATCACTGCCTGTAAGTCTGTGGTTTGCCTGGGATGATTAGCTTTAAATGAGACAAGTGCTCCTGAAAAGCATTGCCTAGTTCCACTGGCCAGGCCGGCCGCTCCACTACAGAAAGCTGAGGAACCCAGGGTGTGGCAGAAATGGCTCGAGAGCCCCTATGCTTTCTGTACTAGGCCAGCCCATAGTAATTTCTCACTAAAATAGCTGGGGAAGAGGGCCTCGTCTCCAAGTTGAGGGGCTGGTCCTAGGAAAACAGGTAGCCAGAATATTTAGACAGCATCAGCCCAGCCTCGGCCCGCTGGCTCTGTGTTATCTCAGACTCTGTCCTAGTCCCCGCTGACCCTGTCTCCCCAGCCTCTGAGACTCTTGGGTGTCCTGTGCTGATATTAAGTGGCTGCAGGACATAGCTGAACCTGACAGGTACTGGCAACTGCACGAGGCATGCCTCTGCTCGTGTGGCTGTTTGTCATTGCTGTTACTTCACAGGGATAAGAGGCACCCTCTTTCAGTCACCCCTGTTTATTGGCAATCCAGATGTATGCAAGGTAGAAGTAAGTAAATACACGGGGGCGGGGGGGGGGGGATGTCAGACCTATGGACAACATTCTGTCCAATGGACTTCAGCCAGATCATTTCACAGAGCCAACGCCTCTGTGTTCTCTAGCCCTGTGCCAGTCCCAGGTGTGTGCTTCTGGTGTGTGTGTGTGTGTGTGTGTGTGTGTGTGTGTGTGTGTGTGTTGCTTCCTTGAAGGTAAGAGGAGAAAAGGGATGTAGGAGTGGAGGGTCTACCCAGAGTCACCTCTGCAGCTACTCTGAACTCACAGAAGGAGTAATTTGTTACTCCCTGCACTTAAAAATAAGCATTCTAAGTCAAATATTTATTTAAAATAAATATCTATGGAGATACAGTCACATACCACACAATCTACCCATTTAAAGTACTGTTCCAGGCATGGTTTCAAATGTTCTGCGTTTTGTGTAGCTATCACCACAGTCAACTTAAAAACACACCACTTCATAAACACCCCATTTCTCTCCAGACTCGCTTCCCTAGGCAATCACAATCCACTCTTGTCTTCATTGGCTTGCCCAGCCCGGATGTTGCGTTGAGATAGACCTATATAGTATCTCTTACTCTGGCTTTTGTCACCGAACATGTTTTCAAGTTTACCCATGTAGCATGGATCAGTACATCATTTTGGTTTTTTATGACTGAGTTGTCTTCTGTCGTATGAACAGACCCCATTTGGTAACCAGTGTGTTTTTAAGGTATGAACTATATCTTAATACAGTTCTGAGTTGGTGGGGTAGGGAGTGAGGGTGGGGGGTGGGGGAAGGGCACTGGTGGGGAATATAAACAGATCCTCAGAGGCCCTCCCTCAGGATCAAGTTAGAGGCTGAGCCTAGACCTGCGTGGTATCCTTTCTTAATTAGCTGGTTGGACACTGAGACTTGTAAGGGAGGGGTCTCTTGGGTTCCTAGAGGGTCTCGCTTTCTCTTTCCAGACTCTGGGAGATTACACAGATAGTTGAGAACAGGGCTCATCCAAGGCAGACAAGGCTCTGCCAGGAGGAGGCACAGCAGGAGGTGGGAGCCCTGGAGCCTCTTCAGTTTCTTCTTTGAGGAGCAGATCTGAGGCCTGGAGGAGCCTTGCAGGCAGATCCGGAAATTGGACCAAGATTAGAAGCAATGTGATTGATAACAGCCTGAGGATTAGAGGAAGGGCAGCTAAATAGTTCTTTAATCTTGCTCCGATTGTCTGTCTTTACAAACAGTGACTCCTAACCTTGTTTACTCCCTGTAGCCCCTTTTCGGCTAATTCTTAAGTCCAAAGGTCCTACAGGGGTCTCAGATGTCAGCCCCGAGCTTCAAGGAGTGACCTATCCGTATTACCCTCCGCACCAGCCGAATGCGGGTAAGGGAGCTACCTCACTCTAGGGATCCCTCAGCCTCCAAAAGAAAGCCGAAGAACAAGGAAATCAGAGAAGTGCCTCAAGAGTAGTCCTTGCTGGCAAGTGCCTCACAGGAGCCGTTACTACAGAAGTGAGTTCCCCTAGCAATCCATCCACCTACAAGATGGTCTCATGGGTTGTAGGTGGACAGGGGGAGCTTAGCCCTCCAAGGCTGTGGAGCAGCCTAGAGGGTGGCCTGTCTTTGTGAGAAACTTGAGGCTCCTGTGGGCTGGGACCTGAGAGTTGTAATGTGTCTCCACAGCTCTCAGCAAGGCCCTACGTAGTAGTGCTTGCTTTGCATGTGCGTGGCACGTCAGGATCCCTGTCTCAGGAGCCAGAACTGGTTCCTTGGGTCAGGGCTGTGCCAGCCTCTGTCTTGTTGACCTCAGCTGGCTGACCATGCAGTGAGACGGTTCTTCCCAATCTGAGCCATGGAGCTGTGGACGGAGACGTTAGATGTATAGATCTGGTTGCTTCTTTCTTCTCCAGAGTGGTGGAAGAACAAAGTAGGGGAACCGGATAAGCCTTGGCTGTGTTTTTTTCTGTGCGACCAGGTGGCTCTGACAGCTGGCAGGGTCAATGCATTTGTCACCTGGGTACTGTACCTCTGAGCGGCTGTAAATTGCACACCCCATGAGGTGGCACCTGCAGCCACAGGTCACTCAGGCACCTCAAGCAGGTGGCCTCCTAATGAAGGGACTGCAGGACAGGGACCCTGCTGTGAAGCCAGGCACCTCTGCAGGGGATGAGGTGGTCAGATAGAGAGAGGAGATGCTCCTGACTATTCCTGTGAAGGCCACCTGCGGCTGGGCAGCCAGGCCACAGCAGCAAGGGAATGACTGTGAGTGATCCAAGCCCTTGCCACTTCCTCTCAGCTGCCTGGCTGCTGTATGCTTATAGCCCTGTCACTGCCTAGGTCACTACCAGTCTGTCTGCCCAAGGGAGCTGGGCGGGGGGGGGGGGGGGGGGGGGGGGGGGGG
>JADRCD010194021.1:0-40228 GCA_019843815.1 Montemys delectorum
GACAAGCAATGCTGCTGTTCTCGTTCACTGTAGTTACTTACACAGCTTCCAAAGCCCCCACTTGCTGTCTCTGCTCCCAGTGCCCTCGTGGACTGTATCAGCCACACTAGGGGGACCCACACCCCACAACCAATAGATAGGACCTTGTCTTCTCTCTGGGTTCTTATCAGCACCAGGTCATCAGTCTGGAACTGATAAACTGCAAACTCCAAAGGAGAGGATTGGGCAAGTAGTCTCTAGGTCCTGAGGAATGATAAGATCGAAGAGGTAACCAATATCCAACTTTTTAAAAATTTAGTCTTCAGTTTCCATGGTCAGAAGATTAGAGGCACAATTAAGAAAGGGTATGTCTTTTTCTGTCATCTTTATGGTTCATAAAAATACACATTCATATAGTAGGAAATAAACACCCTTTAGGAAATTTAAAGTACATGAAACATTTTCCAAGCTCACAAAGTCTATTTTCACAGTTATACTTGTAGTCTAAAAGGGATCTTTAGACTACTAAGGACTTAATATTGAAACAACTTGTCCTTACAGTTAACCAAATTTTTCCAGTCTAAGGAGGGGTTAAAACAAAGCTGTCTTTTTAAGGTCTTAAAAAAATTGTTAGAGAGAAAGAAAGAAAGAAAGAAAGAAACAAACAAACAAACAAACAAACAAAGAAACAAAGAAAAGAAAGAAAGAAGGAAAGAAAAAAAGATAAAGTCTATAGACACACAGCTCCAGAGTTCACCAAACCATCCACAGCTCTTTGATGTTCAGCACTGGCTCACAATAGGACTGCAATGTTGGTCAACACGCTTTGATCAGAAGTCTAAAGTGCTGACTTTCATTAGCAAACAATCAGAAATCATCAAATGCAAAGGCTTCCAAGTTTTACCAAGTCTTGGAAACGAGCAAATCCCATTTCTCCTGATAATAAACCAAGTTATACGTCTTCCCCGCTTACACAAACCCTACTATCACCAGAGCTAACAGGATGTGACTATCTATCGACAGAGTATCTTGCAAAAGTCTATGGTTACTCTGGTGTGAGTTATGATAATAAACTCATAGTCAATTGCAATCTTCTTAGATGGCAAAAGCAAAAAAATAGCCAAAGGACACACAGAAAGAGCACTGCCCACAGAATACATTTAACAAAGTATTTATCTATTTGTTACCAATCTAAGTGACTGTGGCTCCTTTTAAGATGAACACTGGCTTGAGCCTACACTCTGGAGACTGGGACCTCTCTACAAGCAGACAGATGGGATCCCATCTTCCTCTGGGTCTCATCTTCCCTGGAGGGCAAAGGTTAAGTGGTTGGCTATTCCTTTTGAGTGACTTATCCTCCTTGGTGTAGTCCTCTAAGCCTGAGTTTGCTGAACACACAGAAGGGCAGATTTACCAATCTTGTAACGAAACCTTTGTGGAGCAATTAAAACCTGGGTGTTTTTAAAAGTCAGTTTAAATAAATTATTTTGTAATGACTCAATTTCCCCAAGTTGGCAAAGTCTAACAAAGTTAACAGAAGTTCAACCTAGACACATTCTTTATATATTTTAAGCCAATCCTTTCTAATGTCACCATGAGTGACACTCAAGTCCAGGAATAGTGATCATCAGATATCTATTACCTTAAGTCTCATTTTGACCTCGTGTCAAAACTCCTGTGACTTGACTTTTAAGTTGTCTTCGTTTCGTTCTCACCTTTCAATCTTATTCGTAGGACAAAATCTTCTTTTATCACACAAAATCAAACTTTGGCCCTGCAAGGCCCTCCATTGGTGGAGATTGACTTGGCATCTTCCTGAAGGTTGACTTCTTCCTTTGTATACAATGATACTTTTTTTGTATCATCTCAAGCAGGGAATTGACCTGCCGCTAATTGTTAAACAGAGGTGTCAACATCTTTACATCCCTATTCTCCTGAACTGGGGAGGTTCAAATGAGGACATCTCTGAGAGAGTCATCATTTGAGCCACAGTCCCTCCTTTCCCACTGAGTCACATAGGACTTCTGGACTTTTCCAATCTCTCTCCCACAGCCTATTGGCTGAAGGGAGGAGGAGACACACTTGTTCCAAGCTAAAACTGTGGGGATGTTTCTATCTTCCTCATAGGCTCCAAATAGACTCAAAGAAAACTCGAAAGGAGATAAAATTTCATCCCCATGCCACCTTAAGACCACTAGGTCAAGGAGGGAAAATACTTATCTATGAGGAAAAACTTGCACTAAATCCTGCAGAGCTGGCAGATATTGTCCTCAGAAATTAATTCCTCTCATCCCTTGGATGACCAGATGCTTAAGTGTGCAAGGGACTCCCTATCAAGCCCCTTCTAGAATAAGTAGGCTGAGAAGCATTTGGCTCTGGGGTGAGGGAATCCAAAGGTGTACGGACATGTGTGCTTCCCAAAGGATGATAAGAGCTGAGAAATGGACACCTAGCTACACCCCCAGAGCCTTTCATAACAAGAACATTAAAAAAAAATTTTTTTTAAGCCAATCTCTTGCCTCTCCTAAGCCCTGGGCCATCTGTTTATAACTTGTTCTTTTGCTTCTCTTGCCTGAATCTGTTCAGGAATGTCTTATTCCAGCCCGTCTGGGATGGACTATGTGTCACAGCGGCAGCCATTGTCATGCCTCACATCCTAGGTGTAACATCCCTTAATGAGTCAGGCAGGAGCACCAGCTATAAACACCGCCTCCTCATGCAGCTGGGCAAAGGATAGCATGCTCTGAGGACAATGAGATGGTGAGTCTCAAGCATCTTCAAAGACATGCAGTTTAATGTCTGATCTGGTGAACGATAAGAGCAAACTGTAGAATGTCTGTAATAATGATTCTGTTTGCACAGTTTCTCACTTCAAAAGTCTTTTCATAGCCATCTCTCCACTGATTCTTAAAATAAATATCCCCATGAGGAAAGTTAAGACCAGTTAAACTGAGAGGCTGGGTGGGCCTAAGGTCCTGAACTGAGCGATAGGATTTAAGCAGACCAAGAGCTATACAAGGTCATCCACACTTTAGGGTTTTCCTCATAGCACTGTTCAGTGGTCTCTCTGCTCCATCCCTTCTTCCAAAGTGGACATGCTGGCCAATCCACAATGTGCACTGTCGAACTCACTGCGGCTTTTCATAAAAGGCCAAAGTCTAAGTATGGCCCAGAGAAATCCAGTTGAGAAGTCCTTGGTTGGATCTTACCTGTACCATCAGTACTCTTGACCAGGTGGAGCAAGGGAACCCTCAGATCCTCAAGCTCTAGTTGTAAAATGGGAACTATAGCGCCTCTTTGTAGATTTCTGAGTGGAAATTAAATAAAATAAGATCTGGAAGATAACTGAGCCATAGCTTTAGGATGAAATGTACTGGTGTTCAAGACCCCAAGTGCAGCTACTTGACCTTGAGCAAGTCACATGACCCTTGTACATTTTTAGTCTCCTTGTTTGTAAGAGGCAGATGGAATTCACACCTGCTTTATAGGCCTCTGAGGATGGTTGTGGTAAGATAGGCAGAAAGGCTCAGGGAAATGCTTGGCACAGAGTAAGCACTTGATACTTAGCGTGAGAAACTCTGCAGTGGTTAGAGTTGGTGTGGCCAGGATGTATGATGAACACAGCCTTGCTCTAGCGCCCGGCTCTTCACAATCAGAAAATGCTGGTTCCCATACACTACAAGCGTTCTGAACTAGCGCCTGGGTCAGTGACGTTCTTGAAATAGCTAAGTGATTGTTGCCAAAGTCCCTTTTAGCTTTCAAACACCCACTTTCTTGGCTGTATCCCAAAGATCTTCAGGTGGAGGAGTATGGGAAGGGAATGTGACTTTTCTACCAGAGGCACACCTCCACATAAGAGAAGTAAGCTGACCCCCCAAAAAACCAACCAACCAAACAAACAAACAAAAAAACCCGAGGTGACTCCAGCCAACCCTGTTTTCTGGTTTTTTGTTTTTTGTTTTTTGTTTTTGTTTTTTTTTTTGTTTGTTTGTTTTTTAAAGCAAGGTGGTTTCTATCTTCAGAGCTCAACTGGAGATGTGCCAGGGCAGGAAGAGACTAAGAGGGAACACGAAGGCCCAGAAAGATGAAGCAACTTGCCCAAGGCTACTCAGCCAGGTAGTGACAGAGCCAGATCTGGAGCCCAAGTGTCCCGACTTCCAACCCCAGGCTCCTGCCGCCACCTCTCTAATTAGATACTTTTCAAAATCATTAGGCACAGGAGTGACTTCACTAAGCTTTCGGTGTCCCCAAGGGCCCTCCCTCAGTTCCTCTTGAGGACAAATCCTTTTTGGAGAACAACCTATTCAGTGTTCTGAAGCATCAACAGGCCTTATTCTTTCCAAGCAGAACTGTCAAAACAGCAGCAGAGAAGAAACGCTGATCTGGCAGCCCCGCCCCTGGGCTCCACCTCCTGCCACCTCTGATCTCTGTTGGTATTTGGATGGGAGAAGGTGTCAGACTAAGGAGCCGATGCACTCTGATAAGCACATTCCAGATGTTTCTGGGGCACTGCCAAAGGTGTGGCCCAGTCAACCCTCACAAGAGCTTTGGAGAAACACCCTGCTCCAATCCGTAGGCAAGTTTATTGGGAGGATTCATCCACCGGGCCCTCCGGAGAATTCCAAGCTATGGCTTGCTCTCTCTGTCCTTTACAAGTAGGTCACTGGCTTGGCTGGACAGTACACTCAGGAACTTCAGAACGTTGAAGGTGGTGGCACCTCAGACATGCTCTGATGAGAGGAACCCCTTACCTCTCATGGAAGGAACCAGGGTCTCAAAAAGGTAGAGGCTTACCGAAGGTCACACCCAAGGCTCAAGGTAAGTTTTCTGTCCTTTGGTTCCCAGTCTTTCCTTTGACCTTTAGAACAGTAGCCTGAGTCGAACAGTGGTGGCGCACGCCTTTAATCCCAGCACTTGGGAGGCAGAGACAGGTGGATTTCTGAGTTTGAGGCCAGCCTGGTCTACAGAGTGAGTTCCAGGACAGCCAGGGCTACACAGAGTAACCCTGTCTCGAGGAAAAAAAAAAAAAAAAGGAAAAAAGAAAAACAAAACAAAACAAAACAGTAGCCTGAACAATTGTATCACACAACAGAGAATGTGACAAAAAAGCCAGCTAGGGGAAGAGAGGGGGGAGCAAGGGGAAAAAAAGCAGCCCCCACATGACCATGCCACCCAGCCCTCTGTGACTGAGTTACAGACTGCTTGCCACTTTGGAGGTTCTTTCCCTGGGAAAGCAAGCCTCTCAGTACAGCAGTCTGAGTTTATTTACCCAGCACGGGGCTTCCTGTCTCAAAGATACAGAGTTACTGAGGAGAAATGGAGCCTTGCCTCCTTTTACACGTCTAGCTGCTGACTTCCGGCTGGACTTCCAGCCAGGTGTGTCAGCTGAAAGACAGCCTCACTTGCATCAGGAAGCACGTAGGTTAGATAGATGCAAGGAAGTAGTGCCGAGCATGATGCATGGCTTTATTAAGGAATTGCTTTCTTCTCTTGTGGGTAATTTAACTAAAATACTCGACGTAGTTTTCTGGAATACGTAGTTCTGGACTTGAACAACCTATACATTAAGTTTTGAAAAGTTTGTTGCCGCAGATTTGAGCTTGGGGAATTTTCTTGGTTTGGTTTGGTTTTGATTCGTTTTGTTTACCGTGTTGTTCTTGTTTCAATTTGAGAGTGGGGTCCTACACTAATACAGTTCTTGGAAAGATCCCCCGATGTAGAAACAAAACAACCATCAGCCACTGCCAGCTAAAATTCATAGCTGGATGTGACTAGAAGCACTCACACAGATACACGACATTTCCCAAGCCACCCTTTGCCCCTGCCATGGGGAAGCTTTCCATCCTGAAGCGGAAATGGAAAGGCCCCTGGTCCAATAACCAGAAACCTGCAGCTACCCGGCAGCCAGAATGCTATTTTGAAACAAAACCTTCAAGTGTGAAAAGAGGCATGCTCATCTCCCCTCCAGTAGACTCCTCTACATCCTTAAGGACCATTACATTACATTACAGGTGCTGCCAGGAGGAATCTGAAATGCAGCAGGGCCTCAACAAGTGTTTGCTTTATAAACAAGAGGCAAGAAAGAAATTCCACTTGTGTGAAAACTCAAACTGACAAATTATCCCAGCCAGAGCTTTTTTTTTTTTTTTTTTTTTTTTGAGTTTAAAAATAAATCTTTACTCTTTCAGAAGCCAGAGCTTTTCATGGTGTTAGGGAAAATAATTGTCTTACCAAAAATGAAAATGGATAGCATCCATAACAGGGACAATAGCACAGTCGACAAAAGTCATGTGCCTCCTGTGTCAGGCACTGTGCAGTGTTCTAACCTGGATATATTGTTACATCTCCTGCATACCCTAACCCACACGTTTGGCTCTGTATCGCTGGTGACAGCCTTCAGTAACCTAGGACAACTAACTCCAGCAATACATTTAAACTGGTTGTAGAAGCCAGAGGAAGGCAGTCCTCGCATCCCTGGACTCCCTATGCTAGGTTTCCAGGCTTCTACTGCCAATCACCTTAGGTGATCTTGAGCCACAACAAACTCTTAGTTTTCTATGGAATTCCTGGGGATGTAGAGGTGAAGAAGAACTGGAGGAGGAGCCTGAGGCTGCAGGCTACTAACAAGGCTGCTTCCAGGCATGGTGTTCCCAGTGGGATGAGACCTTTTGTTGAAGTTATAGAGATGTCTGGAAGTCCTTAGTCCCCTTTCCTCACTTGCTGGTCGTCAGCTGAAGGTTATTAGGCCATTGGGTCTGGACTGCTGTATTTTAGTATGAACATAATCAGCAGTTCATTGTTATTGGTGAGTTCATTTCTGCTGACCATCTTCTGCAAATGGCAGTTGGGAGTGGAACAAGAGGAAGGGAAAAGAGTGTGAGAAAAATCAGAATGAAGAATGGGGAAAGCAAGTCTCTAAGTCTCAGAAAGAGTGCGTGTGGTTGTCTGGAATACCTGCACTTTGGAGGTGGAGGCAGGAAGGTCAAGAGCTCAAGGTCATCCTTAGTTAAATAAGGAATTTAAGGGTAGCTGGGGGTACACAAAGCTTGGGCTCAAATAAGATAAGTCAAATACTGTAGTAAGAAGTTTGGCATGTAATAATACAGAAGGAAACCTCTGGAACCAAAGTTTTGAATGAAGAACTTAACTTAGTTAATTTTGCTTTAGGCATTGAGAGATGTAGGAGCCCAGGGTTTTCACTAGTGTCGATCCATTTTTCCCCCTCAAATACTTGGATATTAGTACAGGAGAATGACTGACACACATGCAGTTCTACACCAAGCCCAAACGTTCCAAGGTAGACTTGTGTTCAGGAGAAATACTACCTCCCCATCAGAGACTGGACAGAGAAGCCCTGCTGGGCTCCACAAGGTCTCCTCCAGAAGATGAAATCCTGTCAACAGCGAGGACCAGCTGACAGTCACCTGGCACTCATGACACTGATACTGAGGGTTTCCTAAGGTTGTTTTGCAGACCAGAAGTCACAGGGCCAACTGCAACAGGAAGAATCTAAAGGCTGAATACCACCCAGATCACCAGAGCTTGAAGGAATCTTCCAGATCTTTGAGGGGAAATCCACTACTTCCTCTGCTGTCTCTATAGCAACTTCTACAGATAACATAGTATTGTGATGCATCCTAAACAAATAAGATACCTTATCCATGGTTCTGTTCTTAAAGCATGACACCTAGTGTGAAGTAGGTTTAGTGAATGTGCTGGGTTTAAATGGAAATAGGCCCCATGGGCTCATAATGAGTGGCACTTTTAGGAGCTGAGGCCTTATTGGAGGAGGTGTGTCCTTGTTGATGGAAGTGGGATGGGCTTTGAGGTCTCAGATGCTCAAGCCAGTGTCTCACTCCCTTTCTGCAGCCTGCTGATCTGGATGTAGAACTCTCTCCGCTCCCTCTCCAGCTGTCTGCCTGCATGCTGCCAATACTTCCTGTTATGAGGATAATGGACTAAATCTCTGAACTGTAAGCTAGCCCCAATTAAAATCTTTCCTTAAACCAACAGAGTCATCTAGCCTGGACCCTTGGGGCTCTCAGAGTCTGAACCACCAACCGAAGAACATCCATGGGCTGGACCCAGGCCTTCCTGCACATATGTAGCAAATGTGCAGCTTGACCTTCATGTGGGTCCTGAACAACTGGAACGGGAGCTGTCCCAAAAAGCTGTTGCCTGTACATGTGTTCTTCTAGCTGGGCTGCCTTGTCTGGCCTCAGTGGGAGAGGAAGCGCCTAGCCTCAAAGAGTCTTGAAGTGCCAGGGTTGGGGCAACACCCAAGGGGGCCCAGAGGGGGCAGGACTATCTGCTCAGAGGAGAAGGGGCGGGGGAGTAAGGATTGTGTGAGGGGGTGACAACCCAGGAAGGGGCAGTAAGAGGAATGTAAGTGAATAAGTAAAATAATAATAATAATAATAATAATAATAATAATAATAAATTTTTTTAAAAACCTTTCCATTAGAAGAGTTGCCAAAGCCTTGACAACACAAGAGAGAAACTCTAACTAAGGTAGTGCATACTTGTGTTAGGTGCATTCCATCTTACCCTTTCCACATTTTACCAATGAGGGGGAGAAAAAAAACAAAATAAGGATATGCTGGCTACAGGACTAGTTAGGCCTGCAGAGTTCATATGCAAAGCATGTGAACTGCTCCTTCCCGGGTTGCCACCCCCTCACACAATCCTTACCCCCATCCCCTCTCTCCTTCTCCTCTGAGCAGGTAGTCCAGCCCGCTCCGGGCCCCCTTGGTGTCGCCCCAACCCTGGCACTTCAAGACTCCTTGAGGCTAGGCGCTTCCTCTCCCACTGAGGCCAGACAAGGCAGCCCAGCTAGAAGAACACATCTTATGTACAGGCAACAGCCTCTGGGACAGCTCCTGTTCCAGGTGTTCAGGACCCATGTGAGGGTCAAGCTGCACATTCGCTACATGCAAAGATTAGCATCCACCCAGTTGAAGGAAAATCAGGTCCAGCAATCATTAATGTGTCCTATGCAGGGCCACTCCGGAAGCTGCATTTTGGAAACAAGCTTAAAAGCAAAAGTAATTTGGAAGATTATGTATCTAAGGAGACCAATTCTTCAAAGATGCTCTAAGCCCAAGGTAGCGTACACAGGTTTCTGCTTCCCCACCCTACCCCACCCCGCCTGTGCCTTAAGAAGTGCCTCTAAAGTCTCACTAAGGAAAGTAACAGGACCTTGGAACTTTCCCCTGTTAACAAAGGCTAGGTGATAGGTGATGGCTGAGCTAGAGATTAGAGTCTAGGGAGAGAGAACCTTTGTACTAATCTCTCGTGTAAGTCTGACCTTTGCTCAGAAACAAAAGACAAGATGAAATCCCACAGATTTTGTCAACATGTTTACTCAGACTGCTAGTACCTCCATGTGTTCTTGTAAAAAAAAAGAAAAAAAAGTTCTTTAGCCAAAATTTAAAAAAAAAAAAAAAATGAGGCGGGGGGGGGGGTCGGGGGAAGAAAAAAAATGAGGGGGGAGTGGTTGGGGGAAGATGCATTCTAAAGATGGCCCATATGCAAGAGACCAATGTCAGTGAATAACAGATCAAAACCATCTTTAAATTTCATATGTTCTGAATATATATTGGTTTATCTACACCTGACCCTCTAGACAACATAATAGAACCACCATTTATTCATATTATCATTTATATTGTTGGACATTGTAGTAATCTCGAGGTCACACACAAGATACAGATGGCTTATGTGCAAATGCTGGGCTATTTTCTACGAGGCATTTGGATATCTGTAGATTTTCATATCCATGGGGGAATCCTGGAAGCATTCTCCTATAGATACTGAGGAAGAACTACATTAGCATGCTAAGGGGACCGAGTATCCCCAAGTAGGAAACTAGCTGAACTTTGCTCAACTCAGTATTGCACAAAGTTATGTTACCAAGGAACAGTTTGTTCCTTGTCACTCTTAGGACAATGGCTCTCAGACTACGCGTTCACAGGACACTTTCAAATTCTGGAATGTGTGTAGAGGTCCGCTGTTTGTGTGTGTGTGAGCTCAGCAGCACGGTCAGAACTGTGTGTTTACTCGGTGTCCTCCAGTTCTAGTTGAAAGTTGACAAGATTTTGACTTTGCTCTCAACCGTACTTTCTTTTTATCAATCCCCAAAGCCATGTTGCCACTTATTCTAGAGAAATCTCTTCCTTGGGACATGCTGGCAGGACATAACGCACAGCTGCCAATGGACCGTGCTCTGTGTGACATCACACCTGCCACTCACTGTGTTCCCACGCAGCAAGCTTCCGTGCAGCACTATAATCTGACAGCTGACACAAAGCTGCCCTTTGCACACTTAGAACGCACCTGTCAGCGCATCTGGAAATTATTGCAACCACACATGTTGAAAGCCAGGACCTGGAACACAGGTTCCAAGAGGCGGGCTTAGAAAGCAAGCGTGGCATGCACTCAGGGTTGTCTCAGAGCTGCACCTGCTTCTCTGTAGGGGATCCAGGGTCAGAGGCAGTGGAGGGCTGCTGGACCCTTGGAAGCCAGTACAAATTTCATTCATTCACATAAAAAAATAATATAGATGCCACCTTCTTCTCAATTATTTAATGTATTCACCATTGCTCTCTTCAGACACACCACAAGAGGGCATCGGACCCCATTGCAGATGGTTGTGAGCCACCATGTGGTTGCTGGGAATTGAACGCAGGACCTCTGGAAGAGCAGTTGGAGCTCTTAACCACTGAGCCATCTCTCCAGCCCTTCCTTTATTTAAACAACAGCTTTTCTAGAAAGGACAAGGTATTGGATGGCCTGCCCCCATTGTTCTTTAAGCCCCTTTATTGGATCACATACGAAAAGCTGCACAGGCATAATGTTATCAAACTTGGTAAGTCTGGAAACGAGCATATATACCTGTGAAACATCAGCCCTACCTGTGCCATTCAGTTATTTGCAATAGCCCTACCCACAGCTGCAAAGCCTCTTCTCATTTGAGGATTTGCCTTTGTGTAGGATAAAAACAACTGGTATAACAAGCTGTAGCATTTACAAATTTGTTTGTCTGAAATACTGTACTTTTAATATAGTCACTCTACTGGCCCCTAGGACCATTCATTATCAATCTCTAACCTGCTGTATGCCCTTCCTTCCCCCCCCCCCCCTTCCTGTTGAGATCTGTATACTCACCTCCATAAGTTCTTCCTTTTTTTCAATCCGTTCTCTCCTCTGAGGCTGAGTGTTATGGTATACCTTCCCCCAAGCTTTCAAACAAGCAGAGAAGAGGTGTTTCTGAAGCCTTAAAGGTCTATACAAGTACAGGGAGTATTTTGGTCATGGTTTAGTAATCACTGACCAACCCTCACAGAGCAGGAAAGATTACTGCTGAACTTTCTCCTTCTGTGTGCTCAACTATTTCATGTGCATAGGATTGGTGGTATCATATAGTATTTGTCTTTCCATTGCTAGCATACTCCACCTTTGCCATCATAGATTCCTCTAGGTTCATCCATGGTGTCTCAAGTGAAAAAATAGTCTTTTTTACAGGATGAATAAGACTGGTGTATGTGAGAGAAGAGAAAAACAAGCAGACAGACAGACAGACAGACAGACAGACAGACAGAGACAGATAATTACAGTCATCAGGAGTGGACACTATTGTAAATAGTGCTGCAATATGACCATAAGAGAGTACCTGTCATAGTCAGGGTTTCTATTCCTGCACAAATCATCATGACCAATAAGCAAGTTGAGGAGGAAAGGGTCTAATCAGCTTACACTTCCACATTGCTGTTCATCACCCAAGGAAGTCAGGACAGGAACTCACACAGGGTGGGAACTTGGAGGCAGGAGTGGATGCAGAAGCCATGGAGGAATGCTACTACTTGGCTTGCTTCCTCTGGCTTGCTCACCCTTCTCTCTTATAGAACCCAAGACTTCTAGCCCAGGGATGGCACCACCCACAATGGGCTAGGTCCTCCCCACTTGACCACTAATTGAGAAAATGCCTTACAGCTGTATCCTCAAGGGAGGCTCCTTTCTCTGTGATAACTCCAGCTTGTGTCAAGTTAACACACAAAACCAGCCAGTACAGCACCCATGTCTCTTTGAGATCTCAACTTTCTTTTGTCGAGTGTGAAGGTTGGTTTTAACAGTAGCTTGCCGCACATTAGAATCCCCTGAGGGTGCAACCTCACTAGAAGAATTGTCTTTAGTGCCTTCATTGATATGGAAGGGCACCGCCCAGTGTGTGCTTCATCTCTGGGTAGTAGCCCAGATGAAAAGGGTGTGGCAGAAGGAAGAACACTCACCTTTTGTTCAATTGGCCTTCCCTCTCACCATTGAGTTTGTTTACCCTGTTGCTACAGCTACTGATTCCTTTGCTGATATTAGAACATCATTTCCAGGGTTCTATCGCTGGCTGAGGACCAGAGGCTTTCCAGGAACCTCCCCAGTTTCCACCTCGAGGTCGGAACTGCCAAGGCTTCAGCCTTGTGGACTGAGGAACTCCCAGGTTCTCAGCCTCTCAGGTGTGACCCAACTCTCTGTCTCTGTCTCTGTTTCTCTCTGTGTGTCTCTCTCTGTCTCTGTCTCTGTCTCTGTCTCTCTCTCATACACACACACACACATACACACACACACACACACACACACACACACACACACACACACACACATACACTTGAGCACCCTCAAGTTAGTTCCATTTTCCTCATACTGTTATCTCTATGGACTGAAGCAATCTACTCCATCCACAGTATACAAGGTTGCTGTTACACTGTGGGTTTTTCTTGTTATTGCTGGAGGTCTCTTTTTGTTTGGGCTACATTTGTTTTGATTTTTGAAGACAGGATCTTACTCTACATGCAGCCCAAGCTGACCTCAAACTTGTAGCTCTCTTCAGCCCCACAGGTGCTAAGAATTAGACCTAAGCCTCCAGCCTGAACTCATCATAATTTCAGTACAAATTTCTTTAATGATCCATAAGATTGAGCACATTTCATGTATCTGCTGACGACTGTATTTTTCCTTTGGAGAAAGGCCTTTTGCCCATGCTTTAGTTGGGTTATTTGGGGTTCTGTTATTGAGCTAACAGTGTTTGTTGTGTATTTGAAATTAGACCTTTGTCCAATATATGGTTTCTATATACTTTTTTATTTATCTTTTGATGAGATGTCTCATGTAATCCAGGCTGACCTCCACATATACCCAAGTCTGGCCTTGAACTGCTGATCTTTCTGCTCCACCTTCGACATTCTAGATCTTTCTGTTCCACCTTCAACGTTCTAAGACTACAAAGGTGCATCACTGAGCCCTTTCATTCTGCAGGTTCTTTCTCACTCGGTGGCTGTTTAATTGGGTGGAACTGTTTGATACAAATGGTTTTCTTAACTTGTTTTGTTTTGGTTGCCTGTGCTTTTGATGCTGTATCTAATGATTTATTGCCAAAGCCTTTGTTATTTGGTGTTATTCTTCCAGGAAAACAAGATAATTTAATCAATGTTTGACATGGAAATTATGATGAATTGAGGTGTACAAGACAAGAGCAAAGATCTCTGGATTCTCTTCCCAGCTCCCACTAGACCAGGCTCAATGTTCTCAGCTTTAAATACCAACTTGGGATGCTAACCTCAAATGACAATATTATTCAAATTTCTAAACTACACAAGAGGTACTTCAAAATCAACACACTAGAAGCTAAATGAAAGAACTTCTGTGTGACAAACCTTTTCCTAGGGAGATGCAACACACATATCTAGTCCCCCCAAATAGGGAACCCATGATCAACCAAAGTATAGATACCATCAACTTGGTGATCCAATGAGTTTCATTGGGGCTACTCACAGGGGAGTATGGGTGAGAGATTACTTTCAAGAGCAGAAATGACTCAAAGACAGCACTACCAAAGCCCACCTTAGCATGAGTGACAGCTCATAGAAGCTTGGAAACCTAGAGTACACTGTATAGCCTGCAGGCAGCTTAGTGGATTAGAATGTCCTTTCTAAGTAACTGGTCTAAACCTCTTCAAGGAAGCTGGGATGCTCTCTGCTTCTTTCCAAGTAGCTAGTCATGTCTCAGTCTTTGTAGCTTGGCTTGTCTGTGGGTCTTCTTTGCAGACATTTAGACCTATCTCTGATCTAGCTTGTCTGAGTGTGACTGTCAGCTTCTTTATTGCCTATTCTGGGAAAGATGGGCCTAGTGAATCTTGTCAGTTTCAGGGACTTCCTGACTTAATTTGAGTTGTTTACCTCCCTGCTCAAAAAGCTTCCCTGCAAGATGAACTGTTTCAATCTTGCAGGCAACTGTTACACAACTAAATTACCTAATAATTACTTACCTTTGATATTTATCGGAAATAAATAACCCTATGCCAGACCTGAGTCTATACATTTTGTATATGTTGTCTATTTAAACCAAAAGTAGACTAAATGTTGTCACCTTGTTTAGTAGATAAAAATACTGAGGCTTAACAAAGGCAAAACTGATAATGAATAATGGAGCTGGGTCTTGAATTTAGCAGATAAACTGTACATTCACTATGCCACTGGTTTTCAAAAACACTAACTGTTAAAGTTTTGTAGAGATTCTGATGTGTATAGCTTTTAATGTAAGAAATGTGTATGAGAAGAAAAACACAAATACTTAAAGGGCAAGGTTTCTAAAAGGGAGCTGGTATAACAAGCCAAACTGTGTAGTTAAAACAAACTGGATTCTAGCTCATGCATGCCCCAGTAGCAGATGGCTTAGGTCTCAGGACTAGTAAATTGGTACAGCAAGGACCCAGAACTGTATTCCAGAACTTCTGAGACTAAGTTGCATGGTCAGCACCGGAGAGGGGAAGCAGGAAGGCATCAGAGATAGATCATAGGAGCAATAAAACACAAACCCTGGATCTTCGTACGTCAGATTACTGGGGAACCTAGAGATCACTCACCAACCTCCCACCCACAACAGGCATTTCCTCTACAGAAACACCCTCAACCTTTGTGGGTGCTTACCCAGCCTATGCCTGAGCATTCCCAGAGACTCAGTATGCTTTGCTTGCTAGACAGCTTGTTCTACTGCTAGATACTCCAAAACAGCATAGAGCTTTACTTCTTTCAAGGAGACAAAATGTGCCTTATAGTGATTGCTATAACCAGTGAGCACTGGTTCTTTCTGCATGGAACCCAAAAACATTTTCCCCTTTTCCTACGACAGGTCTTCAGACATTAGAAGATGTACTGAGTCTTTCTCCAGCAAAACAAAGATTCTGGTGCCTATAATTTTCTTCATGGGACAGTACTGCTCTACTAGCATTTCTATTGCTGGTCACCTTGTTAGCAATATTCAACTGGCTAAGGCCAACAACTTACTAATATTGATGTCTTTTATAAGACCTAGCTCATGGCTGCCACCCAACAGGAGGAATAAGGTGATTGCTTAAACTAAACTGAATGAGGAAACTGCAAAAGGAAACCATGGCTAATTTGAGAGTCTTAGCAGTTGATAGCATCGCTTAGATATCATTTAGATCCATCCTTGGCATGGAGTCTTGATCCAGACCTCTTTAACATCAGCTAGCTTCCTTCACTAAGACCTTCCCCAGACCTCATGGAGCAGTTAGGGAATCCACATCATGATCTAAACACCTAGCCATGCCCACAATAGTACCAGAGAAACTGGGGGGGGGGGAATGAATAAGCAAAGGAGCTCATTGTGTAGTTTCTGTGTACCAAGTTTAGAAGTGTTCCACATGTTACCTTATTTAGGCCTTTCAAAACCTCGATGAAAATAACAAGATATCCATTTTACAGATAAGGTCATTGAGAAACTGAAAAGCTAAGATACTTGCTCAGCATTCATGTGTTGAAGGGTTAATCCATACCTGTTGGAGATGGTATCTTAAGGATGCTAATCTCACTAATCCGTTAACCTATTGATAAGTTTGGCACTGAATGGACTTTTAGGACATGGAACCTGGCTGGAGGAAGTAGGTTACCAAGAGCATGTCTTTGAAGGGTATATCTTTCCCTACACCCTTCTCACTTACTGCCAAGTCACCACCCAAGCAACTTAACTCAACTTCATGCTCTCCTGCACAATGTTCCTACTCACCACAACCTAAAAGCAAATGGAGGCAGCCAAGCACGGAATGGAACCACCACAACTGAGATATTACAGGCTTCTTGTCACAGCACCAGACAGTTAACTAATACAACTAACTGTGAAAGTCATCACCATTCAACCTAGATTGGTCATTTCAAGGCCCATACTTTTGACATCATCACATTACTTTCTGCAGTGGGTGGGAGGAAAGGATAGAAAGACAGACCATCAGCACTTGGAAAGACAAGCAGCGTGGCAACGGGACATAAGACAGCTTTTGTGAGCTGTAAAACTCTCTGCTAAAGGGGCCTGAGAGAGAGAGAGAAGGACCCACTCTAAACCAGCTCTGTCCCAGGACCTGATTGCTTGGTGCTCATTCCATCCCAGACTTCTAACACTTGGGAACCTTTTTCCTATGACAGGTTTCAGAAACCGGAAAATGTATTTCAAACACTAAGAAATACACTGCCAGGCTTTTGTTCCAAATCAGGCCAAGGGGTTTTGCCCTGGGCTCAGCTTTCTGTTTAACACCTGGCTTCAAAGACATCTCAGTTGGAATACAACATCCCCTACACTTGGACCCTGAACCACGTTGGATAGAATAAGGAGCCAGTGTCTGTATCAAACCTGTGCTGTCCTGCATGTTTCTTTTCCACACAGTGAAAGCAACCTTACTGAAAGGGCAAGCAAATCTCATCACTTCATCTGCTCAGATTTGAAACTCTCCTACTTTGCACTTGGTCTGTAATTCAATCTAATTCTTTCCATGCCCCTCCTCACATCTTACCTCCCCTGGAATACTCCCCCCCCCCCGGGGGATCCTCAT
Organism: Montemys delectorum; assembly: GCA_019843815.1. Classification (NCBI taxonomy): domain Eukaryota; kingdom Metazoa; phylum Chordata; class Mammalia; order Rodentia; family Muridae; genus Montemys; species Montemys delectorum. The sequence continues at coordinate 16,871 of JADRCD010194021.1, forward strand.
TGCTCAGTACCTCAATCCTTCCTCACTCCTGCCTCCTTGCCTAAGATTCTACCCAGAACTCTGCTCCCTGGACAAACTCTTCCCCTTCCTTAAGTCTCCATCTAGAGCCACCATCAGCCCCAAGCCAGGGCATGCAGCCTTGGTTTAAATCTCCAAATCCCCTCTCTTCCTATACAACACAATGTTACTCATTTATTTAAAGCCAAAAGGTGCCTGCGTTCAACAAAAGCAATAGCTGCATATGTGTGCTCACCCAGGACCTCAGTTAGCCTCGAGAAATATCTGAGGGTTCTGTAGGCAAATCTTTCCAGACAGCCACTCTCTCATTAGTGTGTGCTGGGCCTCAGTTCTGCAAACTATAAAATGAGGGGGTAGGGCTGAGTAATCTCCAATGACTCTCTTGCTTTTAATGTTCTAGGCTAACCTACTTAAGAACACATACAATGTAACTCCAGCCTTCAGCAGAAATACTTTAAAAGCAATACCACTGTGAAGGAAGACCCTGGGAATCTAACTCCCTTCCATGGTGTGGGCTGTGTTTACAAAACAAACCAAAGAAATCATCATAAATCATTCCAAGTGGAGCTGCCTGGGTTGAGACAACAAGACAAAAATACCTCTGGGCACAGCTCCTCTCGGCCCCCACCCAGCTTAGGAGGAACAAGGCCAGCCAGCCAGCACCATGCAGCCAGAGTCTGCGGCCAACATGTCCCGGGGTTGCTGGGACCCTCGGTGCAGACTGATTTCTAGCCCTCAGACTTTTAATTCCTCCTTGGGCCTTCCTTCCCTTTTACTGGTGTCTAGGAAAGAGGAAATGACCCACACAGACGTTAAGTAAGTCCCCAGTTGGCTGCTTCCTAAGATGCGTATACATCTCGGTTAATGCTCCCTTTATTCTGATGTATATTCTTGCCTCCCCACTATAGGAGTGGAGCACGTACTCCAAAGCTCTGAAAACACACACACACACACACACACACACACACACACACACACAGAGGGACACACTTCGAAACTCTGAAACTCAAAGGGGCCTTACAGTTACAAGAATTACTTCGGGTAATTGTTTTCAACTTGCTCACTGGCAAACCCTTACTCCCTAAGAGCTTGGGATGGATGCCCTAAAGCCTCGATGTTCTTATTACATTTATATTTATTTAGTTTCTATGTATAATGTTTTGTTGTTGTTGTTGTTGTTAACTTGACACAAGCCTGGACTATCTGGGAAGAGGGAACTTCAATTGAGAAAATGTCTCCATTAGATTGGCCTGTAGGCTACTTTGTGAGGGCATTTTCTTGACTAAAGATTGATTGTGGAAGGACCCAGATAACTATAGGCAGTGCCCCCAGCCCTGTGAAGGCTGTCCTTGGGTGTATAGAAAGCAAGTTGAGCAATCCATAGACAGCAAGCCAGCACCCTTCCCTCTGCATCAGTGCCTGACACCAGGTTTCTGCCTTGAGTTCCAACCTGACGTCTTTCATTAATGGACTGTGCCATGAAACTAACCCAAATAAACCTTTCCTCAAGTTGCTTTTGGTCATGGTGTTTATCACATCAATAGAAACCAAACTAGGACCGTGTGTGTGTGTGTGTGTGTGTGTGTGTGTGTGTGTGTGTGTCTGTATAGAACAATAGATAACTTAAGAGTCAGTTATCTTTTTTCAGTTATCTTTTTGTGGATTCCAGGGATTAAATTCAGGTCATCAGGCTTGGTGGCACATACCTGAACCATCTTACCAGCTTGGGCTTCAGTTTTCTGTCTCCTCCAAGGGACTAGAAAGCTTGTTACCCAGGCCATTGAATCTCAGACATTTGAGTATGTGGTAATTGAATCAGCCTAGACTGGCTTTATTCACCTTCAAATAGATAAAATTCAGCCCCTATATCATCCTTGAGACAGAACCAGGGGCCTTCACTCTACAGTAGACCCAAGAGCTGCTAAAGAACAAGAAATCTATGACTTTGTGCTTTTACTACATCAGTGTTGGTATAGATTCTCTTACCAGCAGGAAATTTCTTTCTCCTCTTGGAGTTGACCGACTACAATATTAAAGATGATAATGACAGAATGCAAAGGACTTACCTGTGTAGTTACCATGGTAGGCACTGTATTGGTTATCTTTCTGTTGCTGGGATAAATCACCATAGCCAAGGCATTACAGAATAAAGTGTTTTATTTGGGCTTATGATTCCAAGAGGTAAGTGTTCAAGATGGCAGAACAGAACATGCCAGCTGGAGCTACAAGTTGAGAGTGCACATCTTAAGCTGCAAGCAGTAAAACAGAAGGAGTCAGAAATGGTGTGGATCTTTAAAACTCTCAAAGCCTGCCTCCAGTGACACACTTCCTCCAACAAGGCCCTGTCTCCTGATTCTTTACATATAGCACCAACGACTGAGGACCAAGTGTTCAAACATCTGAATCTTTGGGAGACATTTTCATTGAAGCCACAATAAGCATTCGAAAGCCTTGATGCTGCCACTGTTACTACTTCCTGCTGTGGTTTTATTCCAGGGCTAGCACCCACCCGCCCGCCCGCATTCTCTAGCCTTAGCCAATCCAATGAGTTTCTTTGCATATTCTCTTTGATGTGGCCTTTACCTGCCTTTCATGTTTCTCTTTCTTGAGCAACTCCAAGACAAGGACTTTCAAATTTACATGCAGTTTGCTCTATTTTTCTCAGTATTAATTCAGAACACACCTCTGGAAACAAAAGTTCTGTTCAAAAAGAAAACCTCTTGATTTAAAAGTATTAGAAGTTTAAGACCCCTGAATATACAGGCCATGTGGAACAGAAAATAAATGCATGGGCTATTTTGAATGGAAATGTTCAGCCTTGGCTTTGATTCTTTTTGTGTGTGTGCGTGTGTGTGTGTGTGTGTGTGTGTGTGTGTGTGTGTGTGTGTGTTTCGAAACTGGGTTTCTCTGTGTAGCCCTGGCTGGCCTGGAACTCAGAAATCCACCCGCCTCTGCCTCCCAAGTGCTGGGATTAAAGACGTGCGCCACCACTGCCTGGCTCGGCTTTGATTCTTATATGAAATTGACATTGCAGTGCTTAACATTTTCCAGATTTTTAGTACTTGTAGCCTTAGAGCAAAAGCACCAGTTTTTATTTGTAATCCCAGAAAGAAAACAAACAACCTTCCTTCTACTAATTTTTGCAGCAGCCCAATGTATGCAACGTTTAATCAAGTGCTGATTCAGATATAGAAATGATAGGGCAGGCTCTTGCCTCACCTTCAAGAGATTTTTTTTCCCCTGCCCTCCGTCCATGAAGCAGCCTAGAAGCTCCCATCAATATGCATCCACATGACTTTCTATGCACCAAATTCATCTGCAGAAAGGAGTAATAACTAGTTCTACCCCATGGGGTAGTTATATGAATTAACTGAGTAGCATGGGTAAACCCCTTAGCACAGTGCTTTGTACCTGCTAGACTTGCTATTATTACTTGCAGCCGTTGGTGGTAAGGGGGCTCCCAGCAAGGACTGTGATCACACAGAAGCACCATGAAATGCTCATATGTGGAGACTGCACATTAGCTGTATCACCCACTGTCCCACCCCTGCCAGGTGTGATGTTTTCTCAACAGACAGGCAAATTCTTTCTATTTAAAATTGTATTTTTTGTGAAGTGGCACCTCTTGGTACTCCTTGAGTCCATTCAGACAGACCTTCCTGGCTTCCATTCTCTGGGGATGGGAATGCAAACAGATTGCATCAACAAGGCTAGCCTATCTGCCTTTCATTGCTGGTGACCCCATGCATTCATTCTTCCAATTAATATTCCTTATGTGCCTACTATGTGGTTCAGATGGCATGCTAAGGACATAGTAACTAACAATCAAGAAACACCAGGCTCATCCCTGGGGAGCTTGTCATTTAGGAGTATGGATAGAGTCTAATAGAAAAGAAAGATCCACAGGAGCTGATGTTGGAAGATGGAATGGCAACCAAGACACAGAAAGCGAGATGCAATTCCTTCAGAGCTGGCTTTCAAAGACAAGCAAGGTTGTCACCCCAGGCATGGTGGGGATTAAGGGAGTGATACATACATATATATTTATCTAAGAGGTTCCAAGGAAATTGCTATTTGCTTCTATTAATTTACTCCTGTGGGGACATACACTACTCTTTTGGGAACCAATAGTTTCTTAAATAAGCTCTTTTATAAACAATTATTATAGGAACATTTGTCATAAGCACATGACTGATGTTAGCATTAATCTTCTCCTGATGATTAATAGGCCAGAGTCTTGTTATGCAGGACTTTTCATTCTGGGAAGTGAATTTGAAAGAAACAATAATTTCATTTAGAAAACCTCAGCCGTGACTTTCAACCCTCAGGAAAGAGTAATAACTGAAGAAGTCCCACGGCATAACCTTAGGTCTTTACTGACTGAGCTTCTCTTTCCAAAGAACTTTCCTTCTTCCTGAAGGAGAGGCTCCCATAGCCACAACTATCTTTGTAGGACAGAAATACCACGTGAGATGTGACCTGCAGACTTAACATGTACAGGAAGCACTTCTATTTATATTAATAACTTCCTCACTTTGTTTCTTTCTTTTCCTTGCCCTGAAGCATGCTGAAATAAGAGTTGTTGGATCATCTCCATGGTTCCTGCCTGTTTCATTTGAAGATGGAAAGACAAATATCTAGCGGTGGCTTTACAATACTCTCGGGACCATAGCATCACAATCTCTGAAAAGTCCATTCAGGCAAGCAGCCTTCCCAGGCTGCCCTAAAACCCCCAAGTGAGCCACATGTCACTCCTGTCTCCTTCCAGACATCTTGCTCTACCCCAAGGCATATGCAAGAACTTGGAGTGTATTCTGATAGACACCCCAGGCTTCACCCAACTCTACCCTTCTTCCCACTCTCCTACACCTTTCCCCTCCACCTATCCGAAGCAACAGCTCCCATCTCTGCTCTTCTCTCATATCTGAATCATTCACATGTTACCTGGGTGGCTTTAGGTAGGTTAAAATCTATATACATTGCAGAATCCTGTACCTATAAAAAGACGGTGAGAGGGATTGGAGTAATGGATGAGTGGTTGAGAGCGGGTTGCTGCTCTCATGGAGAACCTGAGTTCAGTTCAATATCTATGTCGGGTAGCTCACGACTGACTGTAACTCCAGCTCTAAGCTATGCATCTGCATCTTCTGGATTCCATGGTCACCTGCATTCACACGAGCACAAACCCACACATACACACACACATGCACATATAATTAAAAATAAATAATTTTTTAAAAGGCCATGAGAATAAATGCCCCACAGAAGATAGGAGGACCCATGGGGATAGTTTCAGTATGAAAACTATATTTAATATTGTATGTAATATTTCATTCTAAAATAATATTCTGCATGATATACAGTGATAAATGCTCAAAATACTTTCTATTTTTACTATTACCCTTATTTTCTTTCTTTCCTCTGTCTTATCCTCTTCTTTCTTTCCCTTCTTCTCTTCCTCATCATCTCTCTTTTGCCTCATTCCTCCCGACTCCTTCCCTCACCTACATCTCCTTTATCTCTCTCCCTGCCCTTACCCAGACCTCCCTCCCTGCCCTCCTTTCCCTCCCTGCTCTCCCTGCCCTCTCAGCAGCTGCTCCAGCCCGTGGGAGTTTGCCCCCCCCCACACACATTCAGTCACTGTTCCTACCAGAGCCAGCAGCTGACAGATGGAACCAAGGCCAACCAGGTACTTGACCTGAAGGTTCTTCTAGATCTTGAATTTACATTTGTCCAGCCAACTAGCCAATGTTTTTGAAGAATGTAAGAGATCCAAAATCCCTGAGGACTAGGAAAAGATAAATGTCCTACTGACCATCTTTGCTAAAAGGAGAGAAAGATTGACTGTAGACATGTTAAGCTGTTCTTTTAATATCTGGGCAACTCTCCACCACATTCTCTCATGGTCTACTTGTACCAGGCCTCAGCACAACCCAAGTTCCTCCCATCCTTTTTCTGCTCTTCATTTCTTTCCCAGTCTGAATTTGGCACCACATCCTAATACTCACTGACTTTCTATCCCCTGTGCTGCGCTCCGAGCTCCTACAGAGTACAGACTGGATCTCAGTCCCATACCTCATAACAACTCCATGACATAGGGCCAAGAACAGAGGATTTGGATTCAGACAGAAGCCAGACTCACTTCTGTGCTGGCGGCCACTTTGCTTTTGTGATTTTATGGGGTTTGTACTTTCTCCCGTGCCCATTCGCCAACTTGCCAATTTAACAAATATCCATTGAACACTCGCTGTGTTCCAGGTACTGAGGAGGGGTAAGGGATGGAGACGTGAAACCTTTACCCACGAACAGCTTAGAATAAGTATGAGTGACGGCTAACAACTGAAATCAAAAGAAAACAAATGAAACCCGAGAGAAGATGAGTCCCTTGAATAGGACATTCAGGAGCTGAGGTGAGTGACAGCAACCTGAAGAAGTCAGAAAAACCACCCATGTCCACACAGAGATGACTTCAACAGTATTTCTCATCCTTGGCGCCACCGCCATGTTAAAACCAGTATTATTTGGTGCTGGGAAAGGCTGCCCTGGACACTGTACATTCAACAGCATCCTTGGTCTCTATCCCCACCTACCCCTACTGTGACAACCCAAACATCCACAGATATTGTTAGCGTTCTCTAGAAGAGTGGGTGAGGGAACAGGATCACCCCAGATGAGAACTATCGCCTTAGAGTTGCTGTGCCTGAGGCCGTCTCTGCTCTGCCGCTTTACTTCCGGTGGTGATTTTGTTTAGGAAACCCCAGTTACTGCGCTTCCGCTTCCTCCTGGGGACAGAGGGAGATCATCACCAACATCTTATGGCGTCTTTACAAGGAAGAGATAAGAAAATAACCAGACTATAGTAAGCCTAGTCTCCATAGTGCAACCATTGTCACCGATCTATCTTGCCAAAAGGCTACTGGCCCGCTGGGGACAGGAAAGAGACCTGTCACATAGCTACCCTCACAAAAGACTCCTTCAAATTTGTTAATCCTTTGAAGTTAAAGAGACAAACAAAAAGTCTAAGAAATCTCTACCACATATTAACCAAAGGAGACAAGAGTTACCAAATGAATGGCCGCGTCTCTGACTTGGCCCCAAAGAATCCTAGTCCAGTCGAAGTTACCATCTGATTACAAGCTTTGAACGGAGAAGCAGCCTTTCCTTGCAAGCTCAGAGAAGCATAGGAAAGCTCATCCCCGCCTGCCCCTCTCCCACAGGGAGTGGCTGACGAAAGATGATATTGCCTTGGTCTTCCTCTTCAGCTCTGAACAATTGAAGGGGCCTTTCCTCTTCCTGTTTGGCTTGTTTGAAGCCCCCAATTCTCTTTGGCACATCAGATCTTACCTCCCCGCTCCGCTGCCTTTGAGACCCAGCCAATGACTGAAGGACATTCGTTTTCAACCGTCCACGTTGATCTGAGGGAAGGAGGCTGGTACACTTTGCCTCTTTGGTGTTATCTAAGCATCATATAGGAATAGCTTCTATACCTGGCTATGAATGGCAGTGTCATTGGGCCCCTTATTTGTCTTCTTCCCTGCCCATCTCCACCTTATCCCTCTTAAAGTTTTTAAAGATCCGATAGTCCCGGACTAACTTATCTTTATAGAGCTCTGAGTAATTCCTCCCTGGAATAGATTTAAAAAAAAAAAAATCCAGAAGGGTATCTACCATGTTAGTTTCCTTTCCTAAGAAATCATTTCCAGTGCCTTTTGAAACCTTATTTGCCCCTGTGCCTGGAATATTTGCCTGATTTTTCCCTCTGCTTCTAGATCCTGTGTTGAATAATTTTTGGCCAGAGAAGATAAGCTTTGATTTAATACAATTTAAAAAAAAAAACAAACTAGTATTTCCTGAGAAAGCGCATGCGAGTATGAGATTCTATTCTGGATACCCTGAAGGATATGACACAGAACAAGCCACACATGTCTGGGAGTGCCTGTATCACTTGCACAAAAACACCTACTAAATGCGTATTGGAGGTGGACATATACCAGACATACAGGTGCTAGGACAGCCTGGGACAGTAAGGTCCCACCAGGTTGTCTGAGAGCTCATCAGGCCTGCTTTGTCTTCTGACTCCTTCCTGCCATCTACCAGGCTCTTCCTAGATACTCTAGCTGCAAACATGACCAAGCCATAATCCTGTGGACACGCTGAGGCCAAGTACAGACAGGAGACTTCTGTCCACAGAAGACCTGATGCCATTTGACAAGGTAGAAAGTGTTCTTGCTGAGGCAGTGGGGAGTATCTGCCCAGCCTAGAGCAACTGGGCATGACTAACAGGTCAAGAAGGTAGCCAGTGGTGAAGGAAGAGAGAACACATGAACGAGTGCTGAGAGTGGAGAACCGCATGATGGACACGGAGGACCTACCCAACTGCTGGCTCTACCATGTCGACACAGCTGTAAAGATCTGGCCTGATCATCCCTGAATCCCTGCAGCACCTGGGGCGTATGACACTAGGAATGGCTGGGCCACACTGACCCTCTCCAGTGACAGGAAAGTCCCCTCAGGCTTTCTGAGAGCCCATTAGGCCTGCTTTGTCTTCTGACTCCTTCCTGTCCGGCATCCTTCCTTTTTCCTTTCATAGGTATTGAGCACTAGAACCACTCTATGGCCCCAGCCCCACTTCCGTGTCTGCTTCTGATCTTGCCTACGCCAGTGTGGGAGACCAACATGCAGGCTAGACTGTGTTCTGCCTCCAATGTGTTTTCGATCCTTTCCCTCCACCACGCAGCCATTCCTGAGGTAGTGTGTCCAGATTCTAGTTGTCTTCAGTACCATCCAGGCTTCCCAGGGGCTGAACTGAACAGTCCAGAGAGAGAACTGCATAAAACCAATTCTGTTTTTCTTCCGTCCCTCCCTGGGTCAGTGTGGCCCAGCCATTCCTAATTCATACACCCCAGGCACTGCAGGGATTCAGGGAAGATCAGAGAGATCCCTATAGCTATGTAGACATGGTGGAATCAGCAACTGGTCCTCTGTGTCCATCATGAGGGCTCTTCAGAGAGAGCCTTCCTACAGCTTGCAGATGTTTCTACATGGAAGAAGCTCACCAGGATGCATTAGGAAAGCACTTGATATCTTTCTCTCAATAGTCATCTTCAGAGGAGACAGAGGCCTTATCTGATTGGCCAGTTTAGGAGAGGAGGTCCCATCTTACCTCCTCTTCTCTAAAGATGGGCTACCGGAACAAAGGAGGCCACTTCCTGGCTTATGCTCAGAGCTGTGCTGACCAGTTCTGACCTCCTCTGATGTTTTTGCCTTCCAGAAGTGGATTAGAAGCATTTGCAAGCCATTTGGCTCCACACTAGGCAGCTTTAATCAGTAATTATTCGGACATGTTGACCTTCATCTGACTCCTCTCTCTCCTGTTAGTGCTAAATTTGGACAAGGAGAAGGGATGATACATCTCAGAGCCTCTGAAATACTTCAATAGCTTTAAAAGTTCTCAACATACCAACTTCTCTACTCAAAACATTAGTAATTACTGTTAAATAAATAAATGGTCAAGTAAAGGCCTATTGCTTTGCCTAAAAGACATAACCCCCACTAACAGGAATTATATCTATATAACTTTGTACAGTAATATTTTTTTACTCAAACTCACACTTGGACAATGTGCAGAGGCCTTAGGCATGACTCTGTGGACAGAATTATTGAATGACTGCTTTAAATCTTAGGAAAGAATATGGTCACAGTGGTGAGCCACGGTGTTTTTATGCAAGGGAGAAACTCGTGAACTTAGCCCCACCTTACATCAGGAGCTTAGCTGAACACGTGGAGCGTGAGGGCCATAAGAATTCTACAAACAGTAACAAGACTCTCTTATGTCAGATAAGTTGAAAGTTAACGAGTGCTGGGACACTGTAGCTTAAGGAATCCCAGAGCTTGTCACTGGCCCGGTGTACAAGAAGCTGTCTGAATGACCCCACTTTAGCCATTTTAACTCTCTGAGCTTCAGGATCCCCATTTGTCAAATGACTCTAGCCCCAGGCTTTCTGCCCACAGAAGTCTTAGGAGGCCTGTTGTAGTTTGTTCTCTATTGGTGTGGTAAAGACTGTGACAAAAAGTGACTGGGAAGGGGGAAAGAGTTTATTACACCATCCAGTTCACAGTCCAGCTTAAAAGAAGGGAGGTGGGAACTCAAGGTGGGAACATGGAAGTAGGAACTGAAGCTGAGGCCATGGAGGAGTGCTGTCTACTGCCTTACTCCCCGAGCCTTGTTGAGCTTGCTTTTCTTATACCACACGGGACCACCTGCCAGGGGTGGCATTGCTCACAATGGGCTAGGTCATCCCATGTAAATCGTTAATCAAGAAAATACCTCCACAGACTTGCCTATGAGCATCCGGTAGAAGCAATTTCTCAGTTAATGTTTTCTCTTCCCTCTTGATTTCAGCTCTCATCAAGTTGACAAAAAAAAAAAAACAAAACAAAACAAAACAAAAAAAACAAACAACTAACCGGCACATGAACTAAACATGCTGTTTCCCATATCATTTATAGGGGCCGTGCCCCGAAAGTGGGATAAGCATTTTTCATTGTTTTCATACTTCATCTTTCATCTGGAGGTGCTACTCAGTATCTACAGAAGGGTCAGGAGACCGAAACTCAGATAGCTTAAGTCCTTTCCCCAGGTTTCTACAACTGGTAAAGGTGAGCTTGAGCTTGAACACAGGTATCAAGCCAACGCACCTGACCCATGTTTTAACTGTTGCCCTGTCTTACAGTGATGAGCTAGAAAGGAAAGGATAGTGAACATCAAATGCCTTCCAAGCTCTGCTCTCAGATAAGCTACAAACACTCTCTGGGGTCCTACGTGCGTAAGATCAAACACTACCCAAAAATAGCTATGCCTTATGACTCCAATGTTATACATGTTGAAGGAGAATTAAGTTGCCGGCTAACTGACCTTAAGATATAGAAAGCAGCTTGGGTTATTTGTGTGGCCTTATGTAATCACAAGAAACCTCCAAACTGGAAGAAGGGACTTTAAGTGGACGGATGTGATACAAAGATTCTGCCACACTGCTGGCTTCAAGATGGAAATGCAGCCTTGAATCTAGAATACTGTTGCCTCCAGAAGTAAATTCAGGGCCAATGTCTTGAGGTTAGTCCGCTGAGATCCAGGACTTAGAGGGATGCAATACGTTCACACGTTGGCAAGCTGTTAGCTGGCACTAATGTACCAGCCACAGCAGACTCCATGTACCAGACACAGGGGCTAAAAGTTTACTCCTGTGGCTTTTTTTACTTCTATAATAAAATATAATTCCTTATAATGCGTTGGACGGTGCAGAGAACTAAATGACAAATTATTTGCCCTGAAATATAACTAGGCACACAGCCAGGTTCTCCATGCATGCCCTATCTTGAGCAACGCTGTTTCCATTACCCTCGGCTCCAGCCAACAGTCCCTTCTCCCCATCTCCTCTTCCCAAATGGTTTGGAACCAAAAGAAGAGTGTAGAGCTTTGAGACCGACAACTCGATCTCTGCAAAGCTGCCTTTCAATGCCGCTTGCAAGACATTGCTCCAAAGCATTCCTTTATTTTAAAACAATAAGAAACTGAAAGAAATAGGAAGCACAGATACCAAGCGTTGGAGTTTCTTCTCCTTCTCCTTCTTCTTCTCCCTTCCTCCTCCTCATCCCCAGCTGCTACCTCACATGTTCTCACTGTGTTATAAAACTTCTTGAATCAGAACCTTCCCCCAAATAACATACAAACCTCTACTGTCTAAACAGTGGCCACAGACCGCATTTGGGGAGCCACGGAACCTTAAAGGACTGTGGAGGATGCTGGGGATCAGCAAGAGACCATGGCCTGGGATCAAGTCCTTTGGGTATTTCCTAAAGGGGCCAAAAGCATTACATAATCCTCTTGCTTTTCTTTGTCCCCAACTAAGTCTTATGATGGACATCTAAGGCTCCATGGTGTATATGGAGTTTCTAAGCAGAGCAACACAGGAGATACAAGACCAGCTCAGGCGGGAAAGAAGTGGACTTGAAGGTCTCTGCAGTGTAGTTGCTACAGTCTTTGGCACCCGTATGGTAGCTAATTAGCACTCAGATCTCTCATATGGCCCCTCTACTTTGGCCCTAAATAGAGCACTCTTTGTCACTCCCTACTTTGAATTTTCCTCTATATGACTTTTTGCTTCAGGAGATTTTCAAAATGAATGTTTCAGTGGCTAAGAGTGATTTAAATGTCTAGATGTAGATGAGACTTCTAGGATTAGATGTCTGATACTCATCCTTCTCCTCCCTCCTTTCTGGCTGGGTACATGAGAGGATCACACACCCCTAAGTCTTCTCCTCTGCTCCACACCCTGCCTTGGTTCTGGTGGGTACATTGTGGGAAGAACTAATGTGTGTCCCTTCTGCAAGCAGAACACCAGCGCTTCTTCCAACAAGGAGGCAATCCATGTGATGACGCTCAAGAACTCCCCCTTGAGCCTGCATCCCTGAGCCATGAGAAGAGCTGCCCACGAGCTGTTTTCTGACATAGCGATTTCCAGACCCAGCACCAGGAGTATCACCGGGGAATCGGTCTCTGCCTTTCCGCCAGACGTGCAGAGTCAGAAGCTGTTGAGGTGAGGTCAAGTACCTTCTGTATGAAGGAGACCTCCAGGGGATTCAAATGAAAGGGAAGTTTGGCAAACCATGTCTTAGACTTTCTAAAGCCTATAGGGTTAGTTTGGCTTCAGCACACTTTGCATGAACAAGAAAAAAGTAGGGGGCTGGGGTTTGCATTACCACCTGCAGGAAGTTTCCAATGTAGGGTCTGCTCCTATTTTAATAAAAGGGAAGGAAGGTGGGCATGTTTTAAAGAATGATTGAAAGTATTAGCATCAAACTGAGATTATTTTTTTCCCTTGATGAAGAACTGACTTAAAATTGTGGCTGCAAGTGAAAGCTTGCCATGTCACACACCTTCGTGGGAAACACTGATCTTATAGGCCCCTTTTCTTCTGTAATAGAGGAAACCTTTGGCCCTGAAATGTGTGTGCCTTAGCCTAAGGCCTCTCACTGCCTTAGTCCACTTTGCACTGCTATCATTGAATAACACAGAGTGGGTAATTTATAAAGGATAGCAGCTGGTGTTCATTTATTTTGAGATTTGTTTTTGGTTTTGCTCATAGTTCTGGAGGTTTGGAGTCCGACAGCACAAGGCCAACATCTGCTCAGCATCTTCTGAGGGCTTTCTTCAGAGTCCCCAACATGGCACACGTCACCACAGAGCCAGATGGAGCTAACATGCTAGCCCCCGTCTCTCCTCTCCCTACAAAGCCATGGATGTAACCTGGACTTAACACCTTCATGAGTTCATCTGATCCCAATCCCTCCCAAAGCCACCTTTTCCAAATACCATGCTCATGCAGATTTGGGCATCAAGTTTACACAGGCATTGTAAGCTATGTTGGTAATAAGTAAATTGAGTTGAGACCCAAACCCAGGTCCCCACATTCTCTGGTTCTAGGTATTTTGCTTCATGCCCTTGAAAAGCCTCCAGTTTTTCAGTAACCATGGAGCACATATCTACAACTCAGTTCAGGGTCTTCCTAACCAATGAATCTTCCCCAGATAGCCTGAGATGGAAGGGGCTAACGAGAGGCCAAACCTGCTAGAGTTGGGTTTGTTTTATTTTTGCTCGTACTATTCTTTTAACTTAATGCATCCGAATATGACTAGTTTAGCTATGTATCCTTTTCTGATTCTACTTCTCCTTTTTCCTTTTTCCTTTTTTTTTTTTTTTAAGATTTCATATACCAAGTTCTCATCCCTGCTCCTAACTCCTCCCAGACCCATCTTCCTTCCCCCTTCCTCCACTTTGTGTCCTCTTTTCTTTCTTTCCACCCATCAAGTTCATGTATGCTCCCTGTGTATTCTTGGGCTTGTGGCCTTCCATTGTCATGGGGTTGACTGACAAGTGCCAGCACTCGTCAAGAAAACTGCCCACCCCCAGCAGCTATCTTTGCTAATAGCTCCTCTGCTAGGGGTGGGAATTCCTGTCCACCTCCTCTCTCCATCCTGGACTTTGGTTTGGCTTGAGCTTGCCTGTGACTTGTGCATGCAGTTATAACTACTGGGTGTTTATATGTGCGGGCACAAAGAATCAATGAAATGAGGAATTGGTTCTTTGTAAAGATTAACAGGACCAACAAATCTCTAGCCAAATTAATCAGAGAAAGAGAGAGGAGCCACGTTAATAAAATCAGAGATGAGACAGGAGACATTACATTAGACACTGAAGAAATTCAGAGAATCTTAAGGACTGCTTTTAAAACCTCTATTGCACCACACTGGAAAAATCTAAAGTAAATAGATAAATTTCTAGATGCTTATGGCTTACCAAAGCTAAATCATGATGAAATAAATAGTCTAAATAAATCCATATCATCCAACAAGTTAAAAAGAGTCGTTTTTAAATCTCCTAATTTAAAAAGGCCCAGGGCTAGATGAATTCATTGCACAATTAGACCAGACTTTCCAAAAAGAACTAATACCAAATTCTTAAAAGTCTCCACTAAAGTGGGAGAGGAAGGAACACCTGAAAAGAACCACACGTGAGGTTCGATGAGCCAAAGCCGAAAGCATTACAGAGGACAGGAAAGGAGAACCGAAGAATCCCTCTCCTTTTCTCCCAGACCTTCCTTCTGTGGTCCCGGCTCCCAGTGCAGACCCCTTCCTTCTGGGCTCTGTTCACACAGGTTTGTCCTGGATCCTCCAGCTGTTCAGGCACTCCCCCTGTATGTCAGAGTCTACGGATTGCATCATTTTCCTGCAGGACGTCAACCTCTCCATGAACACACCCATAACTGGCTTCCCTGTTTGAAGTAGACTGGATCCTGACTGGGAACAATGAGTGTTGCTGAGTTCCTTCTCATAGCAAGCAAAAGCATCCTCGGTAGCAGGTCAGCTTTCTGTCACCGTGGCAAAGCATCTGACACGATCTACTTAAAAAGGCGAAAGGTGATGGGAAGTCACGGTTTCGGAAGCTTCCACCCACCCGTTGCGTAGCCCTGCTACCTTGGGTCAGTGGGAGCGCAGGATGTCATGGTGAGGAGGCTTGTTCACATCATGGAGGCTGGCAAGCAAAAGGAGAGAGAGTTGACAAGCATGCAGGATCTCCCCCTAAGGCACACCACTCGTTCGGGGTTCCCACTGCCCTCAAAAGGAGCAACCCTTCAAAGCACAAGTTCTTTGAGGAAACTCAGGATCCAAACTACAGCAACTGTTCAACACTAAAGAAACTAATCAGAAAACTGCAGCAATTTTGAAAATTAATGTAAGTCCCTATACACTACCAGGGAAGCTGCTTGGTGGAAACAAAGAAGTCACCAGACAAGTACACTAAAAGGTTTAACTTGTATTTGTTCACAAAGTCTATGCATTTTCTGGGTTATATACATTACCTATGTTTAATATAAACTAGGCATTGGAACACACACCTATAATTCCGGGACTGTGGAGGTGGAGGCAGGAGGATCAGAACCTCAAGGCCAGTGTTTGCCACTCAGTGAGTTAAGGTTAACCTATGCTACATAAAATCCTGTCTTGAAAAAGAATTTAATGTATGAATATGTAATTAACAAAAAGATTTATACTAAGTCATATCATTATTAACTCTGAGAAGCAGAATGAGAAATGGAATCAGGAGACAACGGTGAATGGAAACTTTAAACTTCCCACATTATTCCAAGGAAAATGTATATGGCTTGTATAATTAAAAATCACTTTCACCATATAGTCATATAGCAACTAAAGAAAGTAAACCTTGAAGGTCTATTGAGACTGTCTTTTAGAGCGTTAAAAAAAAAAAAAATTCCAGGTTGAGAGTTGGTACTTAAGAAAAAAAGAAATGTGAGGTGTGTGCACAATCTGATCTAAGCTGCACTGTGTCCTCCTATGGCTGCAGAAATGATCAGATAAGGTACCTTAGAAACCAGCCAGGGAGGTACACGATCTGCAGTGGGCACTATGTGAGAGCTGCCGTCCTTTGGGGCTCCCTCACTGCTCCAGCCTCATTGACCTTTCCCCTCCCCATGACTGACTGTTCCATGTTCTTTGTGCTTCAAAGATTTCATACATACAGTTCCTTATCCCCATTACTTCTTTTGCACGCCTCCCACCTTCACGTTCAGCGTGGCTATCACTGCTTCCCTCAGATCTCTGTGTCCTACACACAGCACACCCTTGGCTTTGTTGTTGTTGTTGTTGTCATTTTACAATATTTGCCAGAGAGTATGTCATCAAGACTGTGAGTCTCTAAACTTTTTCATCTACTTATTGGTTTCCTTCCATGCTCCAAACTATACAAACTTCACAAATGCAGGGATAGTGTTTATACAGTTCAGCGCTCTTTCCTTTAAAACAAGTAGAATGTCTTGGCACCTAGTACACGGGAAAGTAGCAATAGATATAATAATTGTAGCAGGAACAGAAATAGTTACTGCTTACTGCACACACCTTATGCTCAAACATATTTTCATGCACTTTTCATGTGTCAACATGCCTAGCCATCCTAAGAACCTTCTAAGTGGGTATAATGCTACTCATGGTACAGATGAGATGCTGGGTCATAAGAAGGATGGAAAAAGTTGACCAAGGTCACACCATTGGTAAGCGTCCGAGCTGAGCGTCTGCTAGTAACACATCAACCCTCACTGAAAGATAAATGACCTATTAATGACTTCTAGTATCCCTGTTGTCCTTGTGCTCAGATTAATCCCCATCAATGGTGCCATGTGTTTTAGGAGAACAGGGAATGATTAGCTTAATTGATGGTGCCCCTAGGGAGGTTCCGGTTTAGGAGAAGGCAGCTATTCTCTTCTGAGAGGCAGTGAGTGGACTCTAGCAGAGCTGCTGGCAGAGGGTTCTGGCACAGAGGGAGGGACTCACCCAGCTCCAGACCACATTACCTGGTTCTTCAGAGACGTCTCTGTGCCAAGACTCATTATAGCCAGGGCTCCAAGTACACATTCTGGGAGCCGCAGAGAACTGGCTGCCCCAGGATGCTGCTAAGAAGTAAGCAAAAAAAAAAAAAAAAACAGGCCTTGACTCAGGCCTGGGAGATGGCTGTCCAGAGCTTCCTGAGAGCCACACTGCACCCTGGATCCCTGTGAGATGAGTCCCAGAGCTTCTGTATATGGCTCTGTATCTACAGGGTTCAGGAGGAAAGTAGATCAGTTACCCAGCCAGATTCACAATGTTCCCTCACTTATCAGGCACCAAGTAAGGGGCTTTCGGTCTCCTGTCATTCTGACAACAGCCCTGACGATTTTTCAACATTGATTCAGTTGACAAATATTTGTTAAGCACTCTGTGAATGAAGTTAGCACTATTTTTAACTCTGTATTACACATGAGGAAAATGAAACTCAGAGATTAAATAATTGTCTGAGTGCTTTTCTGGCCTTTCATGCCTGAGTTACCTGCACTGTAGTCTGCTGGGTCCTCACATCCCTGTATCTCTGTTCACAGTAGCCTTCTATGTTGGAAACCACCATTTATTTTTGTTGACTGGTTGGGTACTGTAGTGTAATCACAGCTAGAAATTATTCAATAAGAGAATAGTGCCTAGCCCACAGTAAATGCTCAGTATAGTGTGTGCTGTTCTGTATGTTCTATGTATACTATACACTTAGACATTCCAGTGGTTAATTTGTACCTACTGGTCAGGCCCCAATGCCCAATACCCAGATATTTAGTTAAATGTTTCTGGATGAGGTTATGAAAGTCTTCTCTCTTAGACGAAATTAAAGTTGAAATCAATGAGTTTCTAACTAAAGTAGATTACTACCTCTGTGGGCAGGTTATTATCAATCTAATAGGGACAGGCCTCATCTAATCAGTTGAAGGTATTAATAGATAGGTGATAGATAGATTGATCAATCGAAAGAAAGAAACGAAGGAAGATAGATAGATAGATAGATAGATAGATAGATAGATAGGCAGACAGGCAGACAGACAGACACCCAGGTAGCTTAAAGAAAAAATTCACCAGCAGGCTACTTTCTGACCCAAATGGTAAGACGGACCTTTTCCCAGATCTCTAGTTTCCTACACTTTAGATTTTGAATTTGACAGTTCTACAATAGTGTTAGTCAAGTCATTAAAATTATGTGTGTTATTTATGTCTCTGTATATATGTTGATGTGTGTCTATGTGTGTGTCTGTATGTATATGTATATATCTGTGTGTATGTGTCTGCATATGTGTGTCTCTGTAGGTATGTGTGTTTCTGTTTGTCTGTGCATATGTGTGTATGTATATGTTTCTCTCTGTATATGTTTATCTATATTTATTTCTTTGTATGTGTCTGTGTGTATATGTATGTCTCTGTATGTCTGCATATATCTCTGTATATGTCTGTGCGTATGTGTGTTTCTGTGTGTATGACAATGTGTATGTGTTTATATGTGTATCTGTGTGTGTGACTATGTGTACATGTGTCTATGTGTATCTTTGTGTTTATGTAAGAGTGTATCTGTATGTGCATGTGTCTATATGAGTGCATATGTGTGACTATTTGTATGTGTGACTATATGTATGTATGTCTTTGTGTAACTGTGCATATGTGTATGGTGTTGGATAATATCAGCGTTCTCTGTTCTTGGGGTTGGTCTATAGGAAAAGGAAAGACTGTAACTCAGAATCGTTCTATAAATCCCTAAGGAACTTGGTTTACTTCGGTCACAGACACTTCGACTTACCTAACTTGGTTAGAAGACTTGGGTTTCTATTTGTGTGGTATTTAGCTTTTGGCTTTTTGAGAGAGAATCTCAATCATACCCAGACTAGCCTGGAACTTGCATCTGTCCTCCTGCTTCATCCTCCCAAGAAGTGGGATTACAGGTATGAGCCACCACGTTGTCTTTTGGTGTTTGTTGTTGATGATAAGTTCTCACTATGTAGCCAAAACTTGCCTTTAATCCCCCCATCCTCCTTCCTGGCCTTCAAGGTTCTGGGATTTCACACGTGGATCATAACGTCTAACGAAAAGCTTCATATGCTAACCCCAGTTCTGCCCTTTCTCCTGCCCCCACATGTCTCTTTCCACTCTATGGCCCTGAAGTGCTGAGGGCAGAGTACCTGCTGTGAACCAGTCCCAGGCACCACCATTCAGCAGCCTAGGACAGGCCTCATTCTCATGCCTAAGCTTCAGTTGTATCCTAACAGACTGAGAAGGCTGTAAAAAAAAAAAAAAACAACAACAAAAAAAACAAAGTCAAAGCGAAGCCCAGCACACAGTATTATGTTTTGGGTGTTTGTTTTGCTTTTAGTCCAGGCTGTTGGGTAAACAGAAGCATTTTCTGGGCTCAGAGTCTGAATAAGGTCAGCTTTTGGAGCCAGCATGGCTCCGGGTCAGCACTTACACACCTCCTGGCTACTGAGAGGGAGCCTGTGGAGATGATTGTCAGTCCAAGACTGTGTCTCCTGTGCTTTTAAAATGCTTCTAAAATCTCCTTTGCTTTCTATAACAGCCCTGCAAGGTTGGCAGGGATGGTCCTGATGCACGCACACACACACACACACACACACACACACACCAGCACCACCCCTGGTACAGGAGTTAAGGCAGAACCCTTTCCTGCTAAAAGTCATGTCCTCGCCCTAAGTAAGGTCAAAGGCGACCACAGTTTAGCCTTGTGATCCAAGGCCAAGAGAGCAAAATGATACGGGCTTCCTCTGAAGCTAAGTCTCTCTCACCACAGTGGGGCCACAGGAGACACAGAAGACAGAAAGGAGAAACTAAGAGAGAAAACAGGAAGTAACCGAGGTGGCAACCCTCTCTAAGGCTGTGGCAGGGCTGCGAGCCTTTGTCAGCCATCTCCTGGATCCCAAGTGCCGTGTGTCACTTTTCCCATTATCCTGGGGTTTGGGGGACAATGAACTATATTTTCTATGACTAAATTCAGCCACTAACTCACTTTGTGACTGCCAGCCAGGCACTGAGACTTTCTGAGTCTCCATTTTTTTTTTTTTAATTCCACACCACATTGCAGAGCACAGGAGTTCCCCAACTCCTCTCTTCAGGCTGGTGATTCTGCTGCGTGTGAGTCACCAACTGCTGTTGTTGACTAAATGCACTTCTTTGAATATATTTATTTCAAAATGAAATTCCCTACTACCTCCTAAATGTAAACAAACAAACAAAAACCTAGCCTTTTGCATTCATAGTTAATACACAGTTAAAGTTGGAAAGCCTACGAATTTCCTTCATTATGTGTTCTGGAAACAGTGGCCTAGATGATGCTTACAGATTCTCCATTTTGTTGACCTACTGTGAGCACCTTGGTCTCTGGTAGCAAGGCTTACTTTTGAAGCCCCCTGTACGAGACCAGTTCCTTCTATATAATTTCTGTTAGATTTCTCCGTGAGATTTGTGAAGTCTGTCTTCCCTGATGAAGGCAGTGGTTAGGTGCTTTGTCTGTTGCTAAATTCAAAGATGCCATTATTTCTGCTAGGATTGCACTTGGTCACATCTCCAGACAGGACCATATCACCTCCTGCGGTGGTTTGAATATGCTTGACCCAGGGAGTGGCATTACTAGGAGGTGTGGCCTTGTTGGAGGAAGTGTTTGACTGTAGATGTGGGCTTTAAAACCCTCATCCTAGCCACCTGGAAGTCAGTCTTCTCTTGTCTGTCTACAGAATAGCATGGTGAGCTCTCAGCTCCTCCTGTGCCATGGCTACCTGAGCACTGCCATGCTTCCTGCCTTGATGATAATGCACTGAACCTCTGAACCTGTAAGCCAGCCCCAATTAAATGTTCTTACAAGAGTTCCCTTGGTCATTGGGTCATGGTGTCTGTTCACAGCAGTAAAACCCGAACTAAGACACCTCCTCAGATCCTTTGTGTACATGGAAGGGGATAAATCTTTCTCCAGTAAATAAAAAAAATCTGACCAAAAAAAACCCCCAAAAAAGTCAAAAAGATGTTGAGTGGGAAAGAAAGAGACAAAGCACGGGATCGCAGAAAGGTTGCTGTGAAAGAATGGGTCAGCAAGAGGAAAGGAAAGAAGCCAACCACGTGGTTGCAGTAAAGACTGATGTGAAGCCGGCTGATGAGTGCCGTTAAGCTTGATGATATTTAATCCTTTAAAATCATTGTTACTCCTCCTTTGCATGTGAAGGAACTGGGACTACAACGGCAAGACCCTTTCTCTGCAAACACAACTAGGATGTGCAGCGCAGGGACTGGTCTTCCGGCTCCAACGCCCAAGTTCTCATCCCAGATACATGAGGTACCACGGGGACTTCCCGATAGACCCAGAACCAACGATCCACTGCCCTCCCCAGGCTCTGTGGCTTGTCCTGTGGCCAGTGGCATCTGACTCTTGATAAGAGTTTTTTACATCCTAGACCTTATCACATTTGCAACAGTCAACTCCCTTGAGTTTCCCTTTCTGTATCTTTCCAGGGCTGGTCCTTTCTGTGCGTGTCACCAGATTAACGACCTCCGAGCCAGGCCTTCATCGGACAGTATCTCCTCTCCAGCCAATGAGTCAGCAGCTTTGGGTGGCCTGCGCCTCAAGGCAGCAGCAAACTTGGTGGCCTCCAGTAGGGGTTCATGGTTGAGTCAGAGAGAGAGAAAGAGAGACTGTGAGAGAGTGACTTACCTTCTTCTTCTATACCTCCTGTAAAAAGTCACTTGAATAGGACTGGAGGTAGGAAACTTGCCTAACTCAACAGCATCAGGTACAGAGAGTACAGACCTGGGCTTTCTCACGGCCACGCCCCTGAGCTCCCTCCAGGCCTGTCTCCGAACTGAGATGGAGCAGTCAGCCAGCCTTGCAGCTCTAATGGGGCTCAGAGGAGCGATGTGGACACCGAGTACCTGTGTCAACACAGTCAAGAGCACTGGAGGAACTGAATTAAAAGCAATGCTTCTCTAGCCTGTGTTTGTGCATATACTTATTTTGGAGACTAGCTCTCCTGTAGCTCGGGTTGGCCTTGAACTCTAGATGTATCGAAGGATGGCTTGAATTTCTAGTCTTCCTACCTCTAGCTCCCAGGTACGGGGATCACAAAGACACATTGCTCTGCTCAGTTCTCTTGAGCATTTGTAGCTTCTTTTCCTTTTCTTCCATGGCTGGCGTTCACTGATGTCCTGTTAATTTTATTGTATCTCTCTGGTCCCTCTGGACACCACCTCCTTCCTCCCTCTCCGTTGATGTGAATTACACGGAGACTTTAGGCCTTAAATCCGGTTGGTTATCCTCTCTAACCCAGCGGCCTCAGCCACTGATTTGGCATGACTAGAGACATCTGTCACTTGTTTATCTGATCTGGTCCTCATGACCCCACCTTCCAGAGTTCTGGCTGGCCTAGAACGGTGAAAGCTGCCTGGGACATCTCCATCGTTAACTCCCCCGATCCCAAACTTTTCAGTGCTGTACAAGAATGGCTGCAGCTCCAAGAGCCTCTACCATTGCTCCTGCTCTGATCCAGTCTGCCTTATACATGGGAGAAACAATGTGCAAGTCAGGAGACTCGGAAATCAGAGTTCTGAAGGAAGGCACTCCTGTCACAGCCCAAGTCACTTCGTAATGCGAGATTGCAAAGCATCTCGACCCCACGGATGTGAATCTCATACGGGAAGCAGCAATATAACCTCAAATTCATGGGCAGCAAGCTTTGAGCTGCCTTGAGGAGACACCTGGCTGGTCTCACCTGTCCCAGGTGATCGGCGATTATAAAACAAACCACAAATAATGCTTCAGTCTGGAGGAGCTGAGCGCTTGGCTTTGGAGTTTAATTTGTTTTAGCTCCTGCCACGGATCTTCCCCCATCTCTCCACTCTGTGGAGATAAAACCTCTGAGTGGTCCACAAAGTTGAGTCCTATGTACTTTCAAATTCACTTTTGAATTAAGTTGTCTGCCAGGCATGGAGGTGAGCACTCATTTAGGAGAACACACGCACAGGAGAAAATGCCTTAGATATCCGAGTGATACCTCTTTATAGCGAGATCGCAAGGGGCATTTAGGATATGACTTGAATTACAAGATATTCAGGTTACTGAGTCGCTTGGAGAGCTCATTAATATGCAGACTTCAGGCCTTCCTTCCTCTAGGCCTGCTACTTGACTATTAAGGGGAGTGGATATGCTCCACAATCTGCATACTTAATTATCTCCCCAGATGTGCTGTGTGTGTGTGTGTGTGTGTGTGTGTGTGTGTGTGTGTGTGTGTGCATTTTGTTTTTGTCAGTTTAATCTAGGAAGAGGGCACCTCAGTTGAGAAAATACCTCCATCCAATTATCCTGTAGGCACGTCTGTGGGGCATTTTCTCAACTGGTGAATGATGTGAGAGGACCCAGCCCCCTGGAGA
>JADRCD010194022.1:0-10271 GCA_019843815.1 Montemys delectorum
CACACACACACACACACACACACACACACACACACACACGAATAAACACACTTTCAGTAGTAAAACATCAGATCAAGTGTCTGTTTTAAAAATGTGTTTTATTCTTTCTCTCTCTCAATTGTGTGTATGTGTATGTGTGCGTGTGCGTGTGTGTGTGCATGCATGCACACACAATTACCTTTGGAGGGTACTTGTAAGCTTACAAATGGAGTCATAGGCAGTTGTAAGCCAATGAGAACTAAACTGGGATCCTTGGCAAGGTCAGCACATGCTTTTTATCGATGAACCATTTCTCTAACTCCTCAGCTTTCCTACTTGACGGCAGCAGCAGGTCAGAGCCTCCAGGATCCTGTATGCTTGAGTTCCTGTCCTGACTGCCTTTGATGATGAACTGTGACATGGAAGCATAATCCAAGTAAACCTTTCCCTCCCAAATTTGGTTTGCCATGTCGTTTCATCACACCAGTGGTAACTCTAACCAAGACAGCCATCAACTTCTCAATACATTTTGATTTAAATAAAGAAATCATGAAAAAATAATGTGCTCGACATTCCTTGGCTTGTACCTTCTGATGCCATGGGCTCTATGTTGAGTAAAATGTCTGTAAATTGCGTCTGCATCCTGGGGACTAGTTTAGGCCTGTTTCATGACCATCTGGCTTTTTAAAAATGGATTTCACTTGCTTTATAGTGAAGCAAAACCTTGCATGATGTACATGCACTGGGCTTGCTATGACAGGGACATTGCTCATGTGTTTAAATGAAATAATTGGAACCGCTGATATTACTTCCTGGCACTAAAGTTTGCAGGCTAGGAGTTAGGAGACACTTAGAAGTCAGAGTACCTGGGTACAAATGCCAACTTGGTTGCTAGCTCACCGATTATACAACCTTCAGTGAGGGTACCTCTGCCACTCCATTGTTTTTATCTATCTCTTATGTAATTTAACTTTTTTTTGTGTGTGTCTGGAGGGGGTGTATTTGTCTATGAGTACAGGTATGTGTATAGACCAGAAGAGAGCACTGGACCCTTGAATCTGGAATGACCCGTTGTCAGCTACCTGTAGCTGGCTCTGGAAACCAAACTTGGGTCCTCCAAGTTTGGCCAAGGAAGTATGTGTTCTTTGCCACTGAGCCATCTATCTCTCCAGCTCATTTTAAAACTGGAATAATAGTTGTACCCAAGAGGGCTGAGAGAGATGAAGAATGCCTCTCTGTAGCTCATACTCATGAGAGCTATGCACACTTACTAAATGCAAGGCCTGCTGCACTTCGCTCAACCTATCCCCCTAATCCTTCCATTTGACCAGAGGAGTCTCTCTACTCTTAGACCTCCTCTACTGATGAGGTCATGGGGGTTTGTGGTTGTTTAATCCTGGCCTTCATGACTGTTCTTGTTTGATTATATGACCAGCTTGGTGCTCTGTGCTTGAATCCCCTGATTTTTATCATTTTTTTTTCCCATGAGAAAGTTCCATCCACTTTCCAGCAGTTTCCTGGAGGAGAGTTTAGGGACTTTGTCAGAGCAAAGCCCAAAATAATAATGACAAAGAAAAAGAAAAAAATAAAAAGAAAAAAAATAAAAATCCACAAAAGAACCTAGAAGCAGAAGAATTGTCAAGCCAGCATGTACAGCGGGAGGAGGGGGTCCCCTGAGCACCAGGATGCCTGGCACTGGCCTCCAGCCCCCTTTCTCCCATGGCTCTGTGCTGAGTTCAAGCCTTGAGGCACATAGCATGCGGCCTTCCACCTGTGTAGCAGACCAAGTGCCTACTGCTAGTTCCTGATGCTCCCTCCGGCTCCAGATATCTTATGTGCCATTTTATTGGCTCAAAGGCGACCCTGCAGGTTCACTCCCTGACTAAACACCCGTGAAAGACTTGCCATCTCTGCCAGGGTTTTGGAGAAATTCAGCAGTCAGCACAAAAGACACAGAGAGGCTGTGAAAGGTTATAGACTTACAACAGCCCGAGCTCTCTCTCCAGATTTCCCAGGCAGTTAATAATTTGGCAGAGTGAGTTGCTCATGGTAGCCGCAGCGTTCTGATCTTACCCTATGGTGCCCTCACTAGCTGCTCACTCTGTAGAGTTGGGCAGTGGGAAGTTTTCCCATTCTGGGGTAGGATTAAGTGTGGTACTTTGCTAAAGAGAATGACAACGTAGTTGTGCAGTGACACCGTCCTGTGCACTGCAGTTTTGAAAGCATTCTGAACAGAAGCAGAGGAGCCCAGATGAAACCAGGTGACTCAGTTCCACTCCTTAGCCAATAACTCTGCCTCTCCAGCTTTCCAATTAGTCACAACTTTAGGCAGCGTCTCTTAGGGATAAGAGATTCCAAATCCTTGAAATTCTAACAAAAAACTTGCCCCACTAGTCTCTGGAAGAAATTAGTGTCCAGCATGCAGCAAGCATGGAGTAGAAAAGTCTGCCTTCACACTTGCTAAAAGCCAATTTCATCTGGGGCCAGGAAAGTGCCTCATGTACCCAACCGTAAGGGGGAGATAATAGCTGTTTATGTACCTGAAGGGGGAATGGTGGGGATTAATTAGTTAATGGCTCCATGTGCTTTGAAGTGCTAAGTGCTATTAGGCTTCATTTAATCTACCCTAATAGTTCCACAAACTCTGGCACTTCTCGCCAGCCAGGACTTGGCATCTCTTGATCAGAGTTTTCAAATGGCAGAGCAGTTTTTAATGCAAGTGGGTTTAAAACTGGTTTGTGCTGGCATTTGCAATTAAAAAAAAAAAAAAGTTAAACACTTGAGCAATCACCAATCACCATCACCTCGTTCGAGTGTACCAGAAGGCAGGCTAATCTCTACATGATAATGGAAGTAAATATTAGTCCCTCCCCCTACCATTTTTTTTTAACCTGTTTCCCTCTGCCCTAGTATCTTAGATCTCGGTATCTTTTAGTTTCACAGGCTGAAAGTTTGAAATAGAAACTCAAGGTAATGACCTTTGGGACATGTATCAGTCCACATGTACAGCCTAGGTGGAGCCAGCTACCTGTTCCTGAGGGTGTGGGGCTAATCTTTAGGGTAAACCACTGCCATGGTCAGTATTGCCGTAGAGCAGGAACAAGCAGGGCCTTTTAACAGCCGTAAAAAGCCGAAGAACACCATGGCAGTTCAAAATGGCATAATTAAGTTGAGAGTTCGGAGTTCTATCTATCAGGGTACATGCCTTCTTTGAGGGACTTCCCGGAATGTGGGTGGGAGGGATGTGTGGAGAGACTTTGCTTGGGTTCTAGGGGAGAACCAACCACATTTCATGCCAATTTAACTGAGGGCATGAACAGTGCAAGCTGCACTCTGCTCTTGCCTCCAAGGTAAACCTCCTTAGGGGTGGTCAAGGAAGAGACACTCAAGGAGGTGGCCATTTGGCCCAGTGGATTGGGGTCACTCTTCTTTACCCTCAGTGGCTGACCATCCTCTTACATGAGCATTAGGTTGGGGGTGGCATTTCCAAGGCCATCAATATTGTGTGGAATGCCAGTCAATAGATTTTACTCTGAGCAAGCTCTAATTTTACAGAGGACCTTTAGCAATCTGCTGAAGGCTACACTTGGGCGTTGATGCCCTCCAGTTGACCACTGCGAGGGAAGTTATAGTCCCGAAGATTAGTTCTATCTCTCCCTTCCCTCTCTCCCTTGCACTTGATTCTTTTGCATGTCTCCCATCTGGGTCTCCTACCTGGCAGCTTCGTGACATGAACTGCTTATCTTTTTCTTTGACTATACTTTATCAGCACGTTTGAAATCAGGACACAGGAAAAAATATTTTCTATGTTTTTCTTCAGCAGGCTAGCATGATATAAGATAAGACATTCTTGATTGGTAGTTGGTTTTGCATTCCCTGCTGGGCAAACATTTCTGGTACACATAATATATGTGTCGTGGAAATAGCACAGGGCATATAACTGTGATAAAGTTCTGGGCCTTTTCCAATAGGCTAGTCTTTTCCAGGTCTGTTCAGTGTCCATGAGCTGCATTTTGGTGTGATGTGATTGGCCAGCCTGGCTTCTGACAGTAGCTAGCCTCGGTGTTCCCAGAAGTACTGGGTGTTTATGAGGAGCACTAGAACAGAATGAGTTAGTCTAGGATCTAACAGATCAGCAAGAGGCAGCCGAAGAGCAGACACATCTTAGAATGCTTTACAAGTGTGACCTTGTGAAGGAACAAGGTGCTACAATTGGTGTGTGTGCATGTGAGTGTGTGTGTGTGTGTGTGTGTGTGTGTGTGTGTGTATGGGTATCTGTATGTGTGAGTGTGTATCTTTATGTGTGTGTGTATCTTTGTGTGTGTGTATGAATGTGTGTATATGTGAGTGTGTGTAAATGTGTGTGTGTGAGTGTATGAGTACATAACTGTTAGTGGTTACATGTAAATCTATACATAATCTGAAAGATTAACCTTTACATTTTATGGAACGATTGGAACAGAGTCATTAATTTGAGAAAATGAGTTGATGAGCCTCATATTTTGTAGTTACTCATAGAGGAGGACTGGGTAAAATAATCTCTTTCACATTTTGCGTACTTTTAGTCCCCAAATCATTAAAGACATACTTTTAATTTACTTTGTATTTTATCCCGTAGTATTTATCCAAGTTCAATCGTCTTGGTAAATACTCAGTGGGCTCAGCCTTCTCAGAAATTCTCTTTCTCTGAGGCCTGGGACAGGCTGGGTCTCTCTCTATCCACTTGGGGAGTGTTTTCAAGAGAGTAAAACAGGAGAAGCAGGATCTGCAGAGACCCACACCCTGGGCACCAGGCTGGATCAGAACCTTAAGCACATTAGTGTGTGACAAGGAGGCCTTGGAGGCAGAAGTGAGAAAACTTTCCATACAGTCACCTGCCCCCGCCCCCAGATCTGTGGCTCATGAGCAATAGAGTCCTCTATTTTAAAAAGACTATACCTTTATGACCAAATATCAGTGTATTTCACTAATCAGAATTAAAGAATTATAGGCAATAACTCACAATCAAATCCGTTCATTTCTTCCCTTCTAAGGGAAGGGAAGCAACACACGACTGCCAAGGGATATTCTGTCGTGTGCAGAAGGCCTTTGCAATAACCAGGATGTGCAGTCCACCTTGTTGTGCACAGATGGAGTAATGAAAAGTAAAAATTGTAATAGAAAAATAAAGTTGATAGCTCAGTTACTGCGGGACTTGCCTTGTAAGCATGAAAAGCTGGATTGGATCCTCAGAATCCAATCAACCTGTCTGGTATAGTGTTTGTGATCCCAGCACTGGAGGCAGGGAGACAGGAGGCTCTCTGGAGTTCACCAAGCAGGCTTAATGGGTGAACTCCAGACCAATAAGAGACCCTGACCCAAAGGAGCAGAACAACGTTCCCGAGGACGGCAACTAAGGTTGTCCTCTAGCCTACGTATGCACAAGCTCTCCTGCACACACACATGCATAATAAAGAAATTATAATGTGTTTACACACACTACACACACATACACACACACACACACACACACACACACACACACACGAATGATACTCAGTAACAAAAAGGGAATTCTGTTGTTTGCAATAATGTGGATGAACCCAGAAGATATTACACAAAGTGGAAACCCAAAGGTCAAATCCATAGAGTGGAAAAGGGAATGCCAGGGCTAGAGTTGGAACAATGGGGAAATACTGTTCAAAAGGCACAGACACATGGTTCTCAGCTAAGGAAGCACAGGAGAGCAGATGCAGCAGCCCATGGCAACCAGTTAATAATGGTGAATTATGTACTTGACATCTGCTTGAGTGTTCTCACTGTAAACAAACAGACAGAAGAGTAACGAGATGGTGAATGAGATTGCCTATGATGATACCATCAGAAGATGTGTTGTAGCAAACAACCACACCGTATACCTAACTCCAGGTAGTCTTATTTGTCAGTGACTTCAGATTTTGCCTGCAAGGCTCTGGGTTGTATTCCAGCCTTCTCCACGCCAGTGTGGCACTCCTCCTGTCAGCGGAGTGCTCGGTACTTAGTTCTTGCCATCTCCAGTTGCAAGGGATGGACTCATTCTTTTACCATTATGGCTGCAAACCTGTAATCATGTCCTGCCCAGATTCTAAAGGGTCAGTTTTCTGCCTTCAAATATCACTCCAAGAACAAAGTCCACCTAGCCTGACCCTGACTAGTGCTCCTGTTTTCAAGATGGGATGATTTTCCAGCATCTAGCCATGAGTGTGTCACTGCAGCAAGGCCTGTGTTTGCCATGCAAGGACAGAGCTCTAGATCTGGTCCACGTTCAGTATTGCTCTTATATAAATGCTATGGAGTACAAGGGTATAGAATAAATCTGTGCACATCTGGGGAACCCCAGGGAATCTGCTGCCAGCATTTTGGTCCTCATCATCCTGGAGTGCATTTAATGAAGTGTTTTTCTCTCTTGCATGGGTGCCTTTTTTCATTGTCACCCAGGTAAAGTGAATCCCAACTACTTAGAGAGGTCCCCACAGTACATAAATGGAAAGCCAGAGTTCTTCCTGCCTCTGTTTTTTGGTTGCTTCACTGTGCATCCTTGCTATAGATAAGCTAATAATATACTTTTTGATTGGACTTCTTCTCCTTTGAAGGCAAAGGGAGACACAAATTTTTTTTTTCCTTCTTGAGTTCTCAGTAGTAGGGAAATGAGGTGTGTACCTAGGGCTAGGAGGCATTTGTGACTTGCTGTCGTTGTTTACTTTCTATATAGGTCCCTCTGCAGTGTTGGCTGAACTGCAGCTGTCCCTGTCTAGCAACACAGGATCTCTGAGGGATGGGGAGCTGGAGGAAGAGTCCACTGCTTGTCTGAGAAGCCAGAAGTGTTGGTCAAGGGCATAGTTCTGGTCAAAATATTCATTAGACTCCAGCTAGGCTGACTTACATTACCACTCCTGTGAACTCAACTCAAGGACAGGTGTAGTTTCAAAACAGAAAGTACTAGAAAACTTGTAACTTTCTACTCGGTGTAAACTTGGAAAGGGAGCTGGAAAAGTCTGGAAAGGACAGGTTGGTAATTCTTCTGATTCCATCAGCTACATTGTATCTGTCTTAGAGAAGTAGGCCTGCTGTGGATCTCAGAATAGCCCGAGGATTCTAAGTCAAGCAGATGCCTCTCCTTTCTAACAAAGCTTTAGCATTCAGCCAGGGTAGTGGAAGGTGTTTGTCTGTGGCTCTTAATTTAGATGCTTGGTCTAAATTAACAAGAGTTCAATGTGCTCTAAGATGCTTTGATGTGAGCTTTTCTGAATCAAGCCTGACCAGTGCAATGGGTACATAGCTCTGAAGAAGCTTGTGTCCCTTTTCTCTGCTCTAAATCTATTTTCCCCATGTACCCAGTAGTTCCGAGAGCATGGGTGACAGTGACAGCTGGAGCCCTGTCCTATCTCAGGTGGCTGAGCCCTTCATCATAACTTCCTCCCCACTGCCTCTAAGCCTATTGCCTTGGGACTTTCTGGACCACAAAGTACATTCTCCATGAATCCGAACCTCAGCCTTCTCAACTATAGAAGAACAAGAGAAAACAGAATCTTCACATCCATGGAGAATCCACCCAAGCTCACAAGTATATATTTAAAGTGTTTCACGAATTGGCAAATAGACTACCATTATTTGAATCAGAGATGATAGAAAAAGGAGAGAGCTGATGAATGCTTTTAAACCCCAACTCTCAGTGGTTATCTGACCAGGTGCTCCCTTTGGCAGAGAGGAATTTGATGGCCATACCATATTGACATCACCTTTGCCATTTTATATAACCAGGAGTCTGGGAGCTGAATGGTCCTGAAGGCTCACATCATCCTTCCCCATGCGCTGGGCACATACCTCTTCTTATTAGTGTTGACAGGAATGCACCAGGAAGCCACTCAGTTGCACAGCAGTCTTGGGAAAGTGCTAAAGAGGGGACTCACATGCTTTGGGATCAGAAGGGTGGATTTAAACAAATTAACCAACATTCACACACCTCATCCATGGGGTACTGCCAAGACAAATTCAATGCTTGTCTTGGACAGAGTTTGTTTGGTTTTTCAGTTAAAACTCCACCAGCCTACAGTAAAAAGAAGTGTTCCTAGAGACACTCAGGGAAGCTGTGGACCAGGGGCTGGCACAAGAGCAGGAGGAAGGAGTCGTGGTGGAAGTAGCTGAGTCCTCCCACCCTTAATCCCAAGCCTCTCATCTCTGGCTTCATGCTGGCCTCTGTCCACATTCTAGCATTCCTTTGTAGTCCTTCTAGTTGTTATAATGGAGTACCTGAGAGACTGAGTAATTCTCAAGAAAAATGAGTTGATTTTGGCTTTGGGTTCTGGAGGTTGGAAGGATCAAGAACAGCCAAATGTGCTAGCATCTGCTTGATCCCTGGTAAGGGTCGCATTCTACATCCTTGGAGGCAGAAGAACAGAGAAAACAAAAGGGTGCAGACGCCGGGTGGTGGTAGGGCATGCCTTTAATCCCAGCACTTGGGAGGCAGAGGCAGGCGGATTTCTGAGTTCAAGGCCAGCCTGGTCTACAGAGTGAGTTCCAGGACAGCCGGGGCTACACAGAGAAACCCTATCTCGAGAAAACAAAACAAAAAACAAACAACAACAACAACAAAAAAGGGCAGAAATGACAAAATATAGAGGTGAATTTGCTTCAACAACCACACACACACACACACACACACACACACACACACACACACGGTGGGGGGAGAAGGAGAGAAAGGGAGGGAAGAAGGGAGGGAAGGAAGAACGAAAGAAGGGAAGGAAGGAGAGAGAGAACCAAATTCAGTCCCTGGATATTCAGCTCTTACAGCCAATCCTAGCACTGACAGGACAGAAGTCAGAGGTCAGAGGTCAGCATGTAAGCCATATTTACTCACAGCTCTAGCCTTTCTTGCTTATGTAGTGACGTGGCACAATCTATCCATTCTCAGCACAGCATCTCTCATTTCTATCTCCTTTCTACACCCTCTGTGGCTTTGCTATCTATTCTGCTGAGTCATCCTGACTTGCAGAGCTGAAGCTACTGCATGTCCTCACATCCTTCTGTTCATCCAGAGTTCAGCTCATCTCATGCTTGTTGATGAGTGTGCACCGGGAAGCCAGTTGATCAGATAGCAGTCTTAGGAGATGGCTAAAAAATATGTTCTCATTATTTGTGAATCAGAGGGTATATTTAAATAAATTAAATAACGTTCATGTTCTTTATCTTGAGGTCACAAACCCTGAAGATCTTTCATAAATGTTTGCTAGCTGGCCCTTTGACAGGACGGAATAAGTGAATATTTGTAGTTAACTAGAAATTCCAGGCTTCAGGTTCCTAGAGTGGATCGTGTTCTCTCCAGCCACGGTCCAGTGTTGACTATGGCATACAGTCAGGCAGGCAGGAGGCTGTGGTTAACTAGATTGTGAGGACTACACCTGACATTATCAAAATCTCAGAAGAGTGTTGTGCCCCTCAAAGATCCTGTGTTGTGATTCCACTTAGTCTAAAAGTCTGCCGGAGTCCATGAGGTCAATTTAAATGACTTCAGTCACCTCAGAGCTCAGCTTATGAGCAGCTCTCTTTGCAGAAATAGATCTCAGTGCAAACAGGTAGGTAACACGGGTAAGCTTCATGTTACGCTATGTTAGCACATAGACAGGCACATTGATGTGTGTGTGTATAACACAAGATAAGGAATTCTAAGAAGCAGATCATCATCGGGCACATCAAGCATCAGTGGGAAAGCATAAAGACTGAGAGCTGAGCACTGGCACACGTACATGGTGATCCACTGCCTCTGTACCAGCAACGTAAGACTGGTTCAACGTGGCGGATGGCAAGGATGCCAGGCAGCATCAGTGCCAAAAGACAAGGGAGGATAAAGGATGGGCTGTTGGGGTGGGTACCTATTTGAAAAAATAATCTTTATAGTTTTCACCATTACATGACAGACTACATGCCAACAGAAGAAAAAAAAAATGCTGCCAAAATGACAAATGAACATGCTGGCCAAGAATACCTAAACTCATATACAATGTGATCTTTTAAGAGGAAAATGGTGGATTCTTGAGACAATGCCTGTCTTAGTCAGGGTTTCTATTCCTGCACAAACATCATGACCATGAAGCAAGTCGGGGAGGAAAGAGTTTATTCAGCTTACTTCCACATGGCTGTTGATCACCAGAGGAAGTCAGAACTGGAACTCAAGCAGGTCAGGAAGCAGGAGCTGATGCAGAGGCCATGGAGGGATATTCCTTACTGGCTTGCTTCTCCTGGCTTGCTCAGCCTGCTCTCTTATAGAACCCAAT
>JADRCD010194022.1:10371-22887 GCA_019843815.1 Montemys delectorum
AGCAGGTCAGGAAGCAGGAGCTGATGCAGAGGCCATGGAGGGATATTCCTTACTGGCTTGCTTCTCCTGGCTTGCTCAGCCTGCTCTCTTATAGAACCCAAGACTTCCAGTCCAGGGATGGCACCACTCACAAGGGGCCTACCCCCTTGATCACTAATTGAGAAAATGCCCCACAAATGGATCTCATGGAGGCACTTCCCTAACTGAAACTCCCTTTTCTGTGATAACTCCAGCCTGCGTCAAGTTGACACAAAATCAGCCAGTACGATGCCGTTATGCGGCATGATTCTTGACTTTAGACCATAACAGTCACTTGTGCTCAGAGGGATGTGCTGAGACAGACGTTTATGTAAAAAGGCACAAGCTCACAGGCATTGCTTGTTAGTGGATAACAGCTAAGTTGGGAACAGCGCAGGTGGAATGAGCCCACTTGAGCATGGGTTAGGCTTGGAGGTAAAGGAAGGCATATAAGAAGTGGCACAGTAGGGGCTTCAGATGGACTTTTGAACGGGCATAGAGGAACCTGAGTGAGGCATGGAATTGGATTAAAGGAGCAGAGAAGGAACCAGGGGCCTCAACCTACATGGAGGAGAGACAGGAGAGCCATCATCCACCACGTGTCTCTGTGTCCCAGGAAGATGAATGTCGAGTGAGAGTGAGAAGCTTGCAGTATGAAAATGCTAAGTGAAGAACTCCAGAAATAAACGATAGGGCAGTGGGGAGGGCAGGGAGGAATGGTCTTCATCGGACATACACACATCCCTAGCGTGGAGTCATGTGGAGGACAGAAGACAATATGCTGGTTTAAGTTCTCTCCTTCCTCCATGGGATCTCAAAGGATTGAATTCAGGTTCTCAAACTAGGAGACAAGCATCTTCCCCCACTAAGCCATCTTGCCAGCCCTCCTTTCAAGCTCTTTTATTATCCATAGAACTCTGACTGTGGACCAGCTTTGGTTTTGCGTGGGGATGTTGTGCCATGGGGTGGTCGTTTCTTTAGGTCAACAAGGCCCAAGAAAATAGAAATTGCCTCTTACAGTCAACCTCCTAATTGATGGTAATGCCCTAGCTTCAAAGATGTCGTTGTTCTGGACAAATGGTTATGTGACAATTTATTGCATACATGAGTGTTCAACACACATATACAGCTTTCCTTGCTGAAGCCACCAAGGGTTTGCTCATGATAGACAGGAGGAAATATTGTCTAAAGTTTCCCCTCAGGGAAGATTAGAATGTGGCTTCCTTGTGAATCCCATTCCACACCATCTTTCTGCCTCCCCTTTCCCTGGCTATGGTGACAAATTGAAAGCCCAGATCAGCATTTGCTAATCTGCCAATACACACATCTTAGCAGGCCTACACACCAGCTAGTAACCACTTCCTATGTATGGGGTTAAACCCAGCTGGGTAGCCACTGTTGAATGGGCTCTTTCTCTCTCCAGATGTTGTGCTCTGTCAGTGGGAGCACATCAGAATCCATCTCTGCTTCAGTGGACTGAAGAGTGTGGCTGCTTTGGCTCTCTGCCACATTATTGTGGCTCCTCTGATGGCCTCTGTGCTGTCTGTTTACCTCCCTAGCTCCTAGCTCCTCCATGGGCTGTATATTCCTAAAATTACACAGAGACTAAATCCTCAGACTCCTCAGAGGCTGGCATCAGTGGCTCTGAATGGGCACATGAACGCAGTTTGATCTGGAACCCTTTGCTTGGATGGGTATGGAAATCAAGCTGTTGGGTGAGATGGATTTCTTGAGCCTCTGGGGTCATTGACTTAGTGTCTGAAAGGTCCTAGCACATTTGATCTCCGGTCTTGATGGAGTGTAAGGCTGTGTTCAGCAGGAGAGGAGAGGGGACAGTCCCCAATAGTTTTTGGGTCACATCATGCTCTCTTCTGTCTCACATGATTCCCCTGGAGTACCGTGGTTAGTTAGGGACCACTGCCTTCACGCCATCCTCCTGATACAGTTCTGTTTGAGGACTTTAACTTTATGCACATAGGTATAATTAACCACTCAGGAAAACAGCATCAGAATGATTAACCGTGTTGTGTCGGTGTATCTGGTACCACAGATGTTCCCAGAATCTGATATCTGGGTACTAAGCCAGCATGGCCCAAGCACATCCTCATGGCAACATCTGTGAAACTTGTGGAATGGAGATGGGGTGCTGGGTTTTTTTACTAGTTGTAGATGGGTACTATGGCTCTACTTGGAATGGGGAAGAGAGGATCATGGGTAAGCTACCCTAGAAACCAGAGCAGCAGCAGAAAGAGCTGACTAGGAATCGCATACCACCTGACAGTCCTGGGCTTATTGTACACCGGATTTAAAAATGGAGCACAGGAAGGCACAGCCACCTCACATCGGGGGCATGTAAACAGAACATATGACAAGGGCCTTCCTTGGACCCTCCTTGGCAGGAAGCTGAAGAGACACGGTATTCTTTCTTTAGAGAGACTCTGGAGGAGCATACTTACATTCTGGGGAAGTTCAAAGCTGTGTGTGTGTGTGTGTGTGTGTGTGTGTGTGTGTGTGTGTGTGTGTATCTGTGTGTGCTGGGGAGACAAGGACAGCAATGATGCGCACAAGTTCAGTTCTGTGATGTGGAGCAGCATGAACCAGGATAGGAAGTGACAGAAGACCCTCCCAACATCCCTACTGAGCACTCCAGGTGTTTTCACCCAGGTTTGACAGAGATCGGTCACAGACCCACCAGCCAGAATAAGACTGATTACAGTAGCAGACCCTGTGGGTTAGTTGAGCTAATCCTTTGGGGGAGTTGGCGCTCATTTCAGTGGGTCAGACCAAGGGAAAGTCTCCCTTCCCCTCATAGTCCCAACAGGAAAAAAAATTATCATTGACATTCCTGAAGTTGGTTAAATCTGTCTTTAGAAATTAATACAATTTACCAAGCGGCTGGTTGTGGGGGTTACAGTAAGCATCTTGGTACATCTCTGAGGAATCTGAGCAGGCCTGAGGAAGGGCGTGCGAGACCAGAAAGCATTTGCTGAGTATGAAGAGGGAAGAGACGGGTTCTGACTGGAATACCTCCCAGGGGGCTTTCGGAGGACCTGCCTGCCTACAATTCCTGCAGTCTGCTTTGGTCCTATCTCCACTCGTGTCCAGCCTTTCAATAAATGCCCTTCCCTATAAGACGCGGTCACACCTCTGTGCTCGACCTCTCTGCACAAACCCTGACAACACCACCTCCATGCTGAGCTCATAGGGGACCGGCCCTGCCCTGAGCTGTTCCAAAGGAAAGGAAGAGAACCAGCCACAGGTAGACATTGAACCCAAAGCTGGGTGGGCTGGATACCTGGTGGGTCCTCTGTCACAGCTGATAGAGCACCCTTCAGACTTTTCTGCATAGCAGCCATTACTAAAAACTAAGGAAAAGAGGAAGAATTCAGAAAACGAGGCTGTCACTCTCAGCTCGCATCGCTTACCGTTTCAAGCATGCTGTCCTTGGAGCCATTTTCACCAGGGAGTC
The DNA here is from genome assembly GCA_019843815.1 of Montemys delectorum. Lineage (NCBI taxonomy): Eukaryota > Metazoa > Chordata > Mammalia > Rodentia > Muridae > Montemys > Montemys delectorum. The sequence continues at coordinate 13,859 of JADRCD010194022.1, forward strand.
AACCTGTGCTTGCTCTCAGTGGTACCTTTCACCTCCTGTTGTCCCAGCTCACCCGGCTGTCAGCTTCCACCGAACCCTGACCCAAAAGAGAGGTCTGCTTGCTGATGAACTGAAAGCTTGATAAGTCACTCTCACATAGGCTACTGCACACCTACCACATGCGTGCTGTAACATGTCACGCACCCCACACATACTGCGCGTCCATGGTTCACACACCACACATAGCACACACATACTGCACAGATACCACAAGCATGCTGCTGTATGCTACACATATCCCACATATGCCACACAGACAGAAATGACCCCGCATATGGGAAGCACTCACCAAAACCATACCACACTCACATATACACACAGCACTAACCACATATGTACCCCATATGCCCAAGAGTCTTGTGGACCCTAAATTACATTCATACCTTACACACTCCCACCCAGTACATGATATATGACCATATAATCCCCATATAGCACACACGTGCAACCCATACTACATATCTAAAACACCTGTACAATGAGACACACACACACACCCCTTCATATTTTACTCTATACAGACGAGCACTCCTTACACTCCTGAGATTCACTCAGTGCTAGTGTATATTTTTCTCCAAGGTGATGGCCAAATGAGCGTGCCTGGTCTGTCCGTCCCTCTCGTTATAATAAACAGGCTGAACACTGCACCCCGGGGCATTCGGCCTTTGAGAGAAGGTTCCTCTTCCTCACTACTCAGACTAGCTTTTTCCTTCAGGAGGATAAGATACTTTGCAGTTTGGTTCTTTGGCTGGAAAGTGGCAGGCACACTGGCTGTCTGGGTAGGAACTCTGGAAACAGTGGTCCCAGCAGCAGCTTCCAGCAAATGAAAATGAATATTTGAGATGATTCCAGCTAAGGACAGGAAAATGCTGATGAGCTGTGTGTGCTGTCCTTCCAGCCTCTCTAGTTTTTTTTTCTTTTTTTTTTTTTAACAGCTCTCCAAAATGTCAAGGCACTCTCATACACCCTGTCTCCCAAGTAGCCATGTCCATATCAGTGGACAGCGGACTGTGGACTGGACTTGACCATTCTCACTGAATTGATATCATAGAAACAAAGGTTTGGAAAGTCAGGCTGATTTGTGACCACCCCTGTCTTCAGAATGCACCAAGCTGGGCCTCCTAAACCTATGAGTTCTTAAGTCTAGGGAACTCTCAACTCCTCCAGGTCTCTGACATTTCAGGGTTCTCTGGGCTGCCCTGTGGTCCTGAGCCACCAGGCCTCCTACTTTGCCTGTACAGAAACCCTCCTGAGAACTAACTGCCTCATCTGTCCTGTTTCTAGCCAGCGCATCAGAAGAGGGCAGGGCTGCTGTGCAATTAGATTTCTAAGGGCAGCCATGTAAATTAAATGTGTAAATCATTATAAATTGTTATTTAATAACGCCAGAGTGAATAGAGTGTCTGCTGCGAATGGCACGCCCGGGCCTGTTCCTTTTGAACTGACTGCTGGCCAGGAAACATCAGGCAAGCTTTACCCATGTGTTCCTAGTTCATGATAATGGAACTAAAGTATGTGCCTTTGTGGAATATTGTGGGTTTTTATTTTAACTCCCTGTTGCCCTCTTTTTAAATGTATTCCACCTGAAGTGTGCACCACAAAGCTGATGGGGAGGTGTGGGTATGTGAGCTTCGATTCTTCAAACCTGCTACATCCTATACTCTGACAGGAGGGTCAGAGACGTCTATAAGAACAGAGAGGACCCAGAGATGTGAGTGGAGATCAGGAACACCCACACCCTAACCCCACTGTCATCTCTAGTGTGTTCTGTCACTCAGCTCTTGAGAGCAGTAAGGAGATTGTCCTTTGGAAATTATAAGTGCTTATGTCTGTTTTGAGGGGGGAACAGGGCTGGCTGTTCCCCGAGTCTCACTGTTTGGGATGAACACCCCGAGTTCCCATGTAGCTCATCTCTGTCCATTCTCGACAGGCCTGGAGTCATGAGAATTTTCTTTCTTTTCTTCCCCTTCTTGCTTATTTGGGTTTATTGAGATAGGATTTCACTATGTCACCCAGTCTGGCTTGGAACTTACTATCTTTCTACCTCTTCTTCTAGGTGCTGACCTCATCAGGGTGAGACACTGCCTCTGGTCTTTTTCCTTCCATCCGGATGTTATCCCCTCTGTCTACTGGTAGGTAAGAACCGTGGCTTATACTTGTTACACTTGATTGAGCAAGGTCCGAGAGAGCTCGGTTGGGAGCGTGACATGGATACAGTGTGGGTCCCGGCTTTTCTGGTCAAGATTGGTTTACTTAGCTTAGGTAACAGGATCTAGATTAGGCAGACTCTCTCCTAATTAAAATCCCCTGGGAAGGAGGCATCGATGAGCCAAGATGAGCCCGTCTTGTATTCTCTTACTTCTGCTTTGGAGACTCAGCACGCAGAAAGGAAAATAGCTTGAAAAGAGAGAGCAGATCTGGAATCTACCTGTGTGCCGTGATCTTAGGCAGTGAGTGATCCTAGGCAGCTGTGGACAGTCTCTTCATATCTAATATGAGAGGAACTGGGATGAGTGCCTCCCGGGATCCTGAGGGTTAAATGGCTTCACCTACCTCTCAGGTTTCACATAGTGCTCTTTATATGGCACGTGGTAACTATGCCTGGGGCTTTGTGTTTGCTTTCATTTTGTCTTTACTTCTTTGTTTTGTTTGTTTGGTTTGATTTTAATTTTCAATTTTAGGTTATATATTCAGTCATATCCAGTCATTTCTTCTCAGTTTATCACCCCCTTTTAACTTTGTTTTCTTGTTTGTTTGGTTTGGTTTTGTTTCAAGACAAGGTCTCATTATGCATCCCTGGCTGGCTTGGAACTTGCTCTATAGATAGATAAGTCTGGCCTCAAACTCACAGTGATCTGCCTGTCTCTGCCTCCTGAGTGCTAGAACTAAAGGCATGTACCACACACTTGGCCATATTCCCCTTCACTTTTTAGCACATGCCTTCCTTCGGACCCCTTATTCAGGTCTTACCTTTCTTTCCCAATGCTTGTCCCTGCTTTAGCACTGTCAGAGGCCCCCTTTGCCTTCTACTCCTCCACCCTCAGACTTTGTCCCTGGAATTGTTCCAGAGATGCCACACGGTGAAGGTCATGACCTGTAAACCCAATGCTGTTCACTGGTACATAACTAAAATGCAAGCTAGATCTATTGCCAATACAAACATAGTTAGAAGACTTTCAGCATTCAGTGCTCCTGGCTTCTCCAAAAGGTAATAGAACCTAGCCATCCCAGGGCTGTGCTGTGCAAAATGCCAATAGGTGAGAGCTCAAAGTTTATCCTGCCTCTTCACACCCAGGGAGCCTCACCCTACTTCCTAGGGGCCTTTCAGTTGCCTCTGACCTGGATCCAAGAGTCACTGGATCTTGTGGCGTTACTTTCGAGCAAGTAAATCCAAGAGTCACAGAGAAAACAGAGCAACAGCTTGTACTGTGAAGAGCCAGCTTTGATTCCGTATTTAACCAACTGTCTTGTCTTTTTATCTGGTGGTGGTGAGATGGGGAAATCCTGGGAGCTCTCTTTCTATGAGCCATGGCTGTGTTCCGTGAAGTACAGGGTAGACACTCGCTGAGCTTCGGGTCTTCCTCGTTCGATCACGTGGGGGCTTTCCTGGGATCGTTGTGCTGCAGAATGGCATGAGGTGGGGCGCCAGATCTTTTCCCAGCCTTTGACTCTCTATGAGAGCTTTGCCTGGTGGTGTTGAAAGTTAGGACACTAGCCGGGACTCTGGGCAAGTCTTCCTGCTTTCACCACAGGAGGAAATGCAAAGCAGCACGAAGCACTGACTTTCTCTCTCACTCTTGCCGCCTTTCCTGGTCAAAGGAAGAAGGTTCTTCCTACATACCTACTGCCATGCTGGCTTCCACCGCAAAGGGCCTCACACGCCTCTCTGCAGCCCACGAGCTGGCACATCGCCAGGATAAATAAAGCCCACGATTTTTCTTATTAATCACAAACACACGGCCTCTCTTTCTATTGTTCTGTGCCCGGTTCACACCCTATAGAATTTTATTCCGTTCCTACAGCCCTGACATGCCCTAAGCTACAACTGACATTGATTCAGTAGCTTTTAAAAGGTGCTATCTGTTCCCCGTGTCTACAAGGAGCTCTCTGACTCCTTTGCCACAGTGGTGACTCAGACCTTCAGAGAGCAGGGCACAGCAAGGTCACACGCCACCAGGGAAGGGATTCAGAACTCAGCAAATACATGGTGGTGAGGGGTGGGGGTGAAGGTTGGGGTGGGGAATGATAATGACAACATTGGGGCTTGAATGTAGTCTCTTTTTTTGGCGACTGAACTCTGGCCACATTTTACTGGAGAGTCACACTAGTGTATGCACCCTGCTAGCCTCATCTTGAGTCTACTCTAAGAGGCCCTTTGAAGGGCCTCTTCTGATACAACAGGCTGGATAACAAACGCACAGGCTTGAAGCATTCCTGGCCTAGCCTGTGGTCAGCAAAGAGAAGAATTTTGCTGACCAGGTTACAGAAATCTCACCACCATAACTCACCAGAAACATATGACAGGAATGTCAAATCCGGGGCTGCATGTGTCCCAGGATAGCCCAACACAGATGGAGATGACAGTGCCATATTGTCAAAAGGGAGGGCAGCCACCATTTAAGAAAGAAGACCAGCTGAATGTAGGTTTGTTCAAGCCACAAATGTGGGTGGGAAAAAATTTAAAATAATGTAGACATGTCTAAAGTAAACACGAAAGGTTGTAAAGTTTAGAAGTACACCGAATTGTGCTGACATTCCAATTAAAAACGCTGGCACATCTCTTCAGAGGAGTTAAAGGGCTTGAATTATGGCTGAGATCGATTCCTTCAAGCTGAGCCTCTCGTTTGGACCTTCTTGGAACTGTGCAATGACGCAGCCAGAAGAAGCTGCTGCTGATCACCAGACACTACTGCACTTCTCCCATTTCTGGAATGTTCGTTGGGCCCCTAAGATAAGAACAAGAATGTCTCCTGTCACTTTCAGCTGGAAGCCCTGTGATGAGGCCTGCATCTTGTTTCTTTCCCCCAGCAGTGGAGGCCACGTGCCGAGCTGTAAGTACGATGGCCACTCACCCTACATTCAGCTGTGGCAGTAAAAGGAATGAGAGTTAATTGTGTCAAAACTCGCTGAGTTCATTTGTCACTGGAGTGGGGCCTCCTCTGTTCTGCTTGGCTCTCTCATACACTGAAAGCAGAAAAGACTTCCCCCCTGATAAGTTAGTAATAAATCTTTGACCGATTTTATGGTTACTGCCAAACAGTTCAAAAACCGGAAAATTTTGTTTATTTTAGTTTCAGTAGTCGATGTGGAAAATTACTAGAAGCAATAACTTAATCTAACAAAGTGTTGTCTGTGAGAGGGGGCGTGGCTTATAGACGATTCCCTGAGGAATCTTCTCTCCCTCTGACTCCTCACATTAGGTCTATGCTTTTCCTACTTTTCATGTCCACAAAGTGAGGGAAAAAAATATGTTGGAAACACAGTCACTGTGCTCAAATTAAAATTTCTTCCCTCCCATTTCTTTCTTTTACTTTGTTTTAAAAATGCATTATCAGCGGCCAGCGAGATGAGTCAGCAGGTAAAGCTGCTTGCTGCTCAAACCTGGATAATCTGAGCTTGATCCCAGCATTCCGTGGGATGGAGAGACCTGAATCCAGACACTTACTCTCCTACCTCCACACTCAGGCCATGGCATGTGTGTGAATCTCCTGACTCCAAATCTCTCTCTCTCTCTCTCTCTCTCTTTCTCTCTCTCTCTCTCACAAACACACACACACACACAGACACACACCATACATATACAGACTCACTGTTAATAATAAATTAAATTAAAATTAAAAATATGTATTTGAAGAGTTCGATGAGACAATCCAGGTCAGGGAAGTCACAGATCCCGAGACTCACTGGTTGGCGGCTCCAAAGGGTAAGGAGGAGAGCAGCATGGGATGCCAAGGAACCGATAGCACTGGTTACATGCAGGGGCCCAAGAAAATAAGTGAATGTACTGACTACCATGGGTCTGGAGGTTTGCTGGACATTGATGTGTACCGTGGAGGTCCTCAAGTTGACGATGAGAGTGGAAACTCATCACCTAGTCTTGGAACCACATCTTTCATTGCTTAAATATACAAATATCAATCATCTCATCCCTCAGCAACATGCTGCCCAAGTCCAACTGCCCAACTGCCTAAGTGCCTTAGAGAATAGAATGGTCTATGCTACACAGAGAAAGAGTCTCCGATGCTCAGGAAATCATGAAGGTGCCTTATGATGTGTGTTGGAGAAATGGCTGCTTCCAGGTGAGGATTAGAATATTCCAAGTAGGACTGGGCACGTTTTTTACCATAATTTGATGTATTCCAGGTGGGGACACATGGAAAGGCACCAAATGAATGGCTTCCGATGGCCAAAGCAGATTGTAGCACATTGACTAAATAATAACCCACATGGCTTGCTGAATGCACTTAAATAAATGAGTATCTATATTATATCTATATATACATCCGTGTGTGTGTGTGTGTGTGTGTGTGTGTGTGTGTGTGTGTGTATGTGAAGGCCAAAGTTCTCTATAGAAGAATGGCACCTGTCAAAAAAGTAGAAAATCTCTACTCGGCAGCCTGATTATTAATATATAATTCATTTAGGAGCCATCCAGCAGGTACTAAAACTAATGTTTGAGCAATAGACAAAGGTCGGGGAATTTGCCATTCTTGAAGCATTTCACAAGAGGCTTATCAGAAGCGCGTAAGGGATGGGCGTTTACAGTGAAGGGAGAAGGAAGACTCCTTAACCCTGGGGTCATGTCGCAGCATCAGAGGATGAACACAGAGAGGGCTGCTCCCTTCTCATCCCTGTGGGATTCCTGCCAAGCATGAACAATCTCAATCCAGTCGTGAGAAAGTACCAGGTAAACCCAAATTAGCCATTCAGCCTAATGGCTGATCCGTCATCAGCCATTCTCTTAAAGGTGGTGAGGTGAAGCTAACAAAAGACTAGGAAAGGCAGGGACATGGTGGCTAAAGGCAGTGTGTGTTTGTGTGTGTGTGTGTGTGTGTGTGTGTGTGTGTGTGTGCACGCGCGCGCGTGTGTGTATATGTGTGTGTTCAGGTGCACACATGTGTGTTTGTGAATGTGTATGTACATGTTTATGTGTGAGTGCAAGTGTGTGTACATGTGTGTGTTTGGGTGCATGTGTATGTGTGTAAGTGTGTATTTGTGTGTTCAGATGCATGTGTGTGCTTGTATGTATAACCAATGCTCTCTACTTTCAGTTTTCATATGCTTAAATTCTATAAACCGTATATCAAAGACACACCTTTTGTCTGTTTTGAACAAGTAGAGTTTGGTTTTGTTGGCATTGTTCTCTAAACAATAGGCCTAACTACTATATGATATTTACATTTTGCTAGGTAATATATGAGATTTTCAGTGTGGGGGGGAGATAAGTGTCCATGTTATATAAATGTAACAGCATTTTATATAAGGGACTTGACTGCCTGTAGATTTAGCAGCCTCAGGGATCCTGAACCCCATGTCCTACAGACCCCAAGGGCTATCTATAGATATAGATACAAGAATAAGTAACAACAGAAAATGTGATATAGTACCTACCCATTAGGGATCCACACAGAGAGTGTGGAGGTCTATGTACAATACTTATCACTTGAATGTTAATGTGTGTTCCACACAGAAAGCAGCCATTCGGATCGCTGAAATCAATGGTTCTTCATTAGACCTTTGTAGGCCTGGGTTCAGAGAAGGGAGAGAGAAATGAATATATCTCCATAGCAGGTAAATCTGAGAGAGAGAAGCCAGAGTATCAGAAACTTTTTCCTCAGGAAATCCTGGAGAAAGCCGGATTCTCATTGTCAGTGTGTGTGTTCTTTCTGGGTCAGAAACACACTTGACATCGCTTAACTCTGCTCTCCTCTCCCTCAGGGGCCTACCTGCATGGCATCCCCTCCAGTGCTTACACTGGATAACCTCTACTCTATCATAGTGGGTTTTACTCTGGGCAGAGCTGGGCAGGGGAGGGGGTGTCTGCGAAAACACAGCCCTAGTGTTTTAGGTTTTAAACTATGGTTCAGTATACATTGATGTCATAGGAGTGATACTGAGCACCAAGGATGATGGTAAGCACCCATAACTACCGTCTCCAGAGAAGTTTCATCCTTCCAAACTGAAATTCTGAACTTACTAAATGCTGGCTCCCCATTCCTCTTTCCTAGCTTACTGAATCCCTACCTCCATGAATTAGACCTTTTTAGGTGCCTCACACGAACGGGACATTAGTACTTTAACATCAGAGTTCACCCGTGATGTGATACAGCATTTGTCAGAATTGTCTTCCTTTTCTGGGCTGAGTAATACTCCCCTGCATGGGCATACCACATTCGGCTCACCACTCAACAGTGTGGAGCATTCTGCTTCCACCTCTCTCCTTTGGCATTAGTGCCCCTGTGAACATGGGTGACAGCTTTCACCTGGAAACTTGTAGGGTTCACATTCCCATAGACAGAGAGGAAGGGCTTTAAGGTTTTAACCTACACCTCCTTGTAGATCTCTTGCCCGAAGGCTCACTCTTACTGGAAGAGAGACTTCGCATGGCGTGAAGCAGCATACTTTGAGGACATCTTTTGTACTCTCCTCTTGAGAATCCCCAGCTACCCGGGAGGAGCTGACCGCGGTGTCTTGTTCTCAGAGAGCTGTTGGAAAGAAACAGAGTGAAAGTTTTCACAGGCAGCCAGGACTCCTTCAGACCAATTCTACTAAATACCCGCATTGTGGTCCGCGTTATTTTCCCGCCGGCAGGAATACACGGACACACACACAGGATCCTTCTGCAGCAAACCTTTATTACCATGTGGCGAGGAGAGAGAGAGCCCTGGAGAATGCACTGTTTATATACATCCTGGAGCGGCGTGTTCATCTCTGATTGGCTGTTTGCTCATTACCTCATGAGACGCCTCGGGATAGGCTGTGACTTGGCA
>JADRCD010194022.1:23609-47331 GCA_019843815.1 Montemys delectorum
CACACACAGGCACATGCACAGACACATACACATACCACACAAACACACACTCACATATACGTACACACACACACGTACACACACAGGCACACACACACATGTACACACACACACAGGCACACACACACACATGTACACACACACACAGGCACATGCACAGACACATACACATACATATGTACACACATGCACACACAGACATAACACACACAGCAGCAGCAGCAACAGCAGAAGACTTTTAATACTCTAGCTATCACAACTGATTTTTTTTTATCCCAATGGCCAATGATTCTCCCCTGCACTCTGAAGAGTCTAACAGTGTGACATGTCCTCTGTCCATGCTGGGAAGTCAGCAGCTGGCAGAACTGTGAGGTGTGATTGCTGAGTTCCCAGCTACCTGTGGGCTGGAATTGACAAATTGTGATTCAGAGGATATGTTGACTCCCCTTGAGTCTTCGACGTTTCCCCTGTCTAGGGGACCATAGGGAAGTTTGGTGGCAGCCCAAGCTTTAATCCTTTAACTGCTTGCCGCACTCTGAGCCCTGTACATCACACATTATGTAGAAGGCCGACCACCTGGTTCTGGTGTGCTTCTTCATTCTACATCCCGACTCTACTCCCATCTGATCAGTCCTCATGGTAGCATGAGCTCTGAATCCCTAACCCTCAGCTCCTCCACAGGGGAGGCCGAGTCTGTTGTCCCCTTGGTTTTTGTTCCACACAAGAAGCCCCTGAAGCCACATGTCTTTCCTCTTCATCCCTTGCCAGTTGCCACCATTAGGTTCTGGACGAGAGACTGGAAGCATGAGGAGGAGAAGAGAGAAGAGGAGAGAGGTGAGATGTGCTCCCAAGCTTTCCTTACCCCCTTCAAAGGCCTTGCTAATGAGCCTACCTATTGTCTCAGTTCTGTCTACTCCTGTGTTTTGCAATCCACACACTAGGGAGATCACAGAGAACCAAGGAGCCTTTCAGACAGGACAGGACAGCCCACCCTCCCCCTCAGAGGAATCAAAGGGGCGATTGTCAAGGGCAGATGCCTCTGTGATCTGGCACATAGTTACTGGAACAGGTTCTGCAGAAGAAAGGAATGTTCACTGTTGGGAGGAGGCTGGGAGGAGAAGGGTCCGTGGAGTGGCATGCTACAAGAAACTGTTGAGATAGCTTCACACTGCTGACATGGCAGGAAATCATTGGTCTATACTCCTTTCCCAGGTCCATCCCTACTCCCACCTCAGCCTGTAGGCCAATAGTTGCCTGTTGCTGGTGTGGAGCAGGAGGAGTGATTGACATTGGAAAATGTCTAAGGATATTTTGGACAGTCATAGTCACGGTGGGGTGTTCTTGGCTTGTAATAACTAGGGACCAGAGATTTTTCTAAACATTCTATAATGCACAGGACAGACAGACTTCTGTGGGAGAAAGCTCCCTGGTTCAATGTGTCATTTGTTTGGACTATGAAAGGAATCAGAAAAAAAAAAATTCAGCTCCTCATGTGGCATCCATGGAATCTGATATTGCTGTTATAGTTTTTGGGGCACCTTGCCTCATACCCATTCTTTCCCTCCTCACCCCAGGTGTCTCACATTCTATTTAAAGATCATAAGTCCCCTTTGGAAAGAAGGCTTCCCCTTCCATACAATACCACATTTTCTTTTATTAGATTCCCCTGACAGAAAGCCAAGTCATACTTGCTGGTTTTGTGCTTATGTTGAGAGTGTGATGAGATCAAACCAGAGGACTTAAATGCTGAACGTATCACGAATGCTGAACCACAGCCCACAGTGAGAGCTTCTGTGTCACAGTGAGAGTTTCTGTGGCTCTCTCTATAACCAGGGAGCCTTTGCATTTCTATTGCTAATGTGAGATAATGACACAGTCTCTCTGCACGGAAGGCCACCATAGGCCGGGAGCTGATTTACTCTAATTAGAATAGACTCTGGAGCAGAGCAGGGAGGAGTAGGTGAACACAATCAATCATGGCCTGCGAACAGTTATCTAAGCTGATGTCAAGAGCATGAATTATGAGGGAGATGTATTGTGAAACTCTATGTAAGATATTATGGTAGTTTGAATGAGAATGTATCCCACAGGCTCATCAGTTTGAATACTTTATCCTCAGTTGTTGGAACTGTTTGGGAAGGACTAGGAGGTGTGGATTTGCTGGAAGAGATGTGTCACTGGGAGTGGGCTTTGATGTTTCAAAAGACACCATTCTCAGTGTGTTCCTTCTCTGCCTCTTGCTTATGGATTGTAGTGGCTATTCCTGGTTGTCAACTTGACTATATCTGAAATGAACTACAATCCAGAATTAGAAGGCTCACTTGTGGCCCTAATCTGGAGGCTGAGAGATACAAGTTTCTGACCTGAATCTTGGCATAAAGACCTTGAGGAATAGTGGTTATGAATCCCAGAGGATTAAGATAGAAAGTTCTATGAGTTCAAGATCATCTGGGATTAAAGGTGTGGTGGCATAGTGGCTATGAATCCTAGAAGATTAAGACTGGAAGATCTACGAGTTCAAGCAAGGTCATCTGGTGTGGTGGCACACACCTTTAATCTGGGCCACAGCTTTTGCTGGAGACCTATATAAGGACATTAGAAGAAGGAAGGCTCTCTCTGCTTTGCCTGCTTGCCTTGTGGGACTGAGCAACTGCTGGATCCTTGGACTTCCATTCACAGCTGCTGCCGACTGTTGTTGGGAGTTGATTGTTGGGAGTTGGACTACAAAGTGTAAGTCATAATAAATGCCTTTACTATATAGAGACTACCATAAGTTCTGTGACTCTAGAGAACCCTGACTAAGACATGGATCAAGGTGTGAGCTCTCAGCTCCTGTTCCAACCACCTATTGCTAAGCTTTCACTCCATCATCATACACAAACCTTTGGGAACCATAAGTCCAATTAAATGCCTTTGTTTATAAGTTACCCTATCATAGCAACACATCATGATGTCTTATCATAGCAGTAAAAACTCTAATTAATAGAGAAGTTGGTCCCTGGGACTGGCATATTGCTTCAACAGGCCTGATCATGTGATTTTTGGAAGAATGTAGAGGGCTTTGGAACTTTGAACTGGAAACGTGGTTGAAAGCTGTAAGCAGAGCTTAATGGGCCATTCTAGCAGGAGCCTGGAAGACAATAGTGTGGGTCTTGTGGATTGTGGAGGCTCAGGAGGCTTCAAAGGGAAGCAAGGACTTTAAAACAGATGGAATAGAGGTCATTCCTGTAACATTTGGCAAAAAATCTGGTTGCCTTCTGCCTTTGTCTTAAGAATTGTCCTGAGCCTGAATTGAAAAGTAGTGGACTAATTTCTTTGGTGGAGGAAATTTCAAGACAGCCCAATATTGACTCTGTCAAAAAAAGCAAGTAGGACAAAAGAAATACATAATGTACTTTGAAAAGAAAAAGTATTAGAAAATTTAATGTTAGAGCTAAGGTTCATCCTGAAATACAGAGGGAGTTTGGGGTGGAGCTCTGATCTGAAATGGAATAGGGGCAAGGAACTCCCAGGGAAAGACCGCATCCAGCTAAGTTTCTAACTTGTGAAAAGGAATGGTTGAAAGATTTTTTTTTCTGCTTCTAAAATGTAACAGTAAAGGAAAGCTTGCTATGAATGTAATTCAAGGAAGCAGGCTCCATCCCAAGAAGGCAGCTGAATTTGTCAGTATTGGCCATGTGGCTCTGACTTTAAAGTCATGAAGGATATAGGAGTAAAGGAGTTGGAGGATCTTGTTCTGAGGTTAAAGGGCATCTCTGAGGTCATGTGTTTGGCAAGAGAGTCCCTGGGATTGCTGGGAAATTCTGTTGTATGAAGCTGTGAAAGTAAAGTCTGGATTATATTGGAGATTCTAAGATGTTGGAGATGTCAAAGCCAGGGGATGTTGGCTGAGGAAAGCCACATACAGGCCATGGAAACGGACCAAGAGAGAGAGAAGTGTGTTGCAGTCAGCCAAGCTGGAACGAGCCATCTAAGCCCTTTGATATCACACATGGAGTAACAGGATTTGTAGTTTGCTTGCTGGGTTTCAATCTTGCTTTGGCCCAATATTTCCTTAGTATGTCCTGGTTTCTTCCTTGTGGAATACTAATGTGCATGTATATTTTATGCCATTGTATGTTGGAAGCATGTAATTTGCTTTTGTGTTTTACAAGGTGTTACAGTTAGGAGATTGCCTTGAGAGACTGTGAAAGACTTTTAAAGTTGCGTTACATACATTTTGCATTATAATATGTCCATAAGACTGTAGAGCCAGGAAATGGAATGTGGTGGTTTGAATGGCAATGGCCTCCACAGGCTCATATGCTTGAATACCTGGTCCTCAATTGTTAGAACTATTTGGGAAGGACCAGGAGGTGTGGCCTTGTTAGAGGAGGAGTGTCACTGAAGGGGTGAGCTTTGAGGTTTCAAAAGACTCTTGGCATTCATAGTGTACTCTGCTGAAATGTTACTTTCCAAAGCTCTTATTACCCAGGCCTTGTTTTGGCTGAATTGTGTCCCTTCAAAAAATTCATGTTGAATGCCTTCCCTTTGGTACCTAAGAATGTGACTGTGCTAGATAGTATTGTCCTCAAGGGGTTATTACAGTAAAGTGGGTTCACTTAGGTATGTGTTCATCTAATGTCACTGATATCCTTGTAAGATGATGTCAGGATATAGTCCAAGACTGGTGTAAGGCCAGCTGGGAACCAGGGAGATGCCCCTTGCAAGGCAAGGAGAGAGACTTCATGTCTAACTCTCTGACTTCCATCCTCCAGCGCTGAGGAAATACATGCTTGTTTAAGCCATCCCTGCTTAAGCCTGACCCAGACATAGGTAAGAGGAGTCTGGGTTGGAAGAATGCCAGGGGGCCTCTGCCACAACAGCTAGGTACAGTCAAGAGACACTGAGAAGAGACATTCTGCAGGGAGAGTAAAGTCAGGAGCGCTCAGGTATTAGTCAAGGTGTCACTGATCAACAGACACATTCTAGGAAATTACTCATTAGCTGTGAGCATCACAAGGAACATTATTAGCCCAAACCCAGGAGGCTTAGCCCAAGCTGTGTAGCACAGCCGTGGGCAGTGTGAATCTCTGTGTGTAACTTTGGTCCGTGTGAACCCGGGAGAACCCATGGAATGCAAAAGCCCTGAAAATGCAAACAACTGCAGCATCTTCCCCTTTAACCAGCCTTTGTGCAGGCTAAGCCTTTGCACACCTTTTGTTTTCTCCTTCCCCGTCCTCTGAATTCATGCAGTTAAAGAGTTCCGGCTTGTCGTCTTTACAGTTCCCTGCATGTTTGTTCCTTCCCTTGCCTGTCCATGTCCACTTTGGCTGTTTAGACTTTATTATCCCACAGAGATACTTCCCTGTGCCTTTCTGGATCCTTCTCTTCGTTTCCACTCCAAGAATCCCTCGTCCATGGTGCCCCTAAGAGCCAACACACTTCACCTGTCTTGTTCCTATGAAGAATCTTCCATAGCCTCTCCATATTTTTGCCTCTGACATCTTAGTTCTGCCACTCAGGACTAGCATGGCAAGCCAATGGAGATCAGGGTAAGAGCATGGGTAAAGCTCAGAAGAACCTAGAACAGCTTTATCGCCAAAAGGCCTCCCCAGCATGACTGGTTACTTGTGAAGCTCTGGAGCTCCTTGTACAACTTGTAGGTGGTTACACTGAAAAGACCTCTTTCTACTAGAAAGTGCTCACTAATCGCGTAACCTGGGGGCATGGTCTGATGGGTCCTGCAATGTTCATGAGCTTCTTGAGTCACAAGAGTGCCCTTGGTCCCTCCAGAAGGGAATGGGAAACTAGAGAGGCAACCTTCCTTATTGGTGATTTTTACTCCTGGCTGCATCTAATGTTTACATGGAGAACATTAAAATAGATAAAGCCTTGGCCTGTGCTATAGCTCCTAAATACAAATTTCTGGAAATTGAGCCCCAGAGGTGTCACTTACTTTAAACCGTGGCATTGGCCTTTAGCAGTGTGAAAACTCCATACAATCTGGTTTTGCTTTGAAACCTTTGTTGAATCTTCAGAATTAAAGGTAGGACTCCACAAGGGGATCAATACAAATGTGTGACTAGATGTTTAAAGGCAATTATGCATGTCCAGGACATGGAGAAGATAAACAAATCTAATGTTTCATACAGTACTGAGCACTGGACTTTATTAAAAATCCTTATGAGTTTTCTTTTTCTGTTATGTTTGGATGGGACTTTATTCTTTGACTATGAAAGACGTTCAGTCTGCTTACATGTCTGGCACCTAATACGAGTCTATAGTCCTTCCAAGCACCAACATTTTCTTTTATAGTCTTTCAGCTTTAATATTAATATACAAAAGTGTATCTTCCAATGGTTTTGAAACAAAAAAATCAATTCTTCTTTGTTACCCTGTAGCTCACCTTTTGTGAACTGTTGCCTGCAAAGATCAAAAGAGCATCCAAACCATCCGCTATTGCTACAGTTTCCATTGCTGTAACAAAACACCCTTGGCTGGGAACCTTACAAAGAAAAGCAGTTTGTTTAGCTCAAACTTACAGAGGCTTGGTTCATTCCAACTCAAGAGTGGCTTCCTCCTCTGATAGGAGCTTATGGGAATCACAGTAAGGGAGACGGTGAAGGAGGAGGCGTATGGTGAGGGAGGCGGGACCCAGTTCAGAATCAGGCTTATTCTTTTGAATCAACTTGCTCCACTGGGTGCTAACTGGGGTCTCATGAGAACTACTTGATGATTCCTGGTGTCCTAAGCACTCCCATCAGGCTCTTCTTAAAGTCTCCCCCAGACCCAACACTGCCAGGATAGGGATCAAGCCATCATCAAATGAACATATCAGGGACATGCTCAAGCACATCCAACCACAATATCCACTTTAAGAACAATAACAGTATCAATGCACTGAGGTCTATTTTTGTAGCAAACATGACCCCAAAAGATGTTACATGAATCATTTTAGATATTTAAATGCCAGAGGTGGAAATTGGTGTACCTGTTTTCTGGTGGAGAATTGAGGTCCTGTGACCCAGTGAAAGTGCAGCTAAATGGCAGACTAGACTTACCCTCAGGTAAGAATGAGCCCCACAGAGGACATTATGGTGCTTGCTAACAAGTAACGCTGGTCAACATGTAGGCGAGTCTGGGATGAGACTCCTGGGGAGGAGAAGAGCAAAGAGAAGAAGGCTGACATTTTCCATCAGATTCCAAACTGCCCTTGGCAGGTCCTAACAAAGATGCTTACTGTGGAAATGCATGGAGCACTTCCTTCTACTGGTGTCCTGAACATGAGTCTGAATTCATATATCAGACCTTAGCAGAGGTCTCTCCAACCACACCTCCGTGCCGGGACAACAGGAAGCAGATGACAAAACAGTTGTCCCTTGGTCTGTGAGGTTGCCTGCTGTGACATCTCTAGATCTCCAGGAAAGGTCAAACAAAGCTTAAGAAGCCCCCGGAGTTGAACATCTGAGCTCCCGAAGTCACAGGGAACTAGTCTCTTTGAAAGTGAGGGAAGTTTAGTTATTTTGGAAACCTAGCCAAGTACAGGAAGTGAGTGTGTTTTCTTTCTTTTGAGCTAATGAAGAAAGCAAAGGGGAAAAAGCATGGGTTTGAAGGAAGGACAGAGGAAGAGACAGAGCCAGTGCTATTCTGGTGCATGACAGCAAACAACATGGAGATGTCAAAGAATTGGTCCCCAAATTGCTCAGGAAAGGGCAGCAGCAGAAGCCATGGAATATGGCTGGTGCAGGCAATGGGAGTGATAACTGTTTTTCCTCTTACTTCATTTATGGAACTGGGGCAATAGAGGGATCAGGAGGAGCTAGATAAAAACATCAGTGTAATCAGGAAGTGGTTCCAGACTACTGGGATGAACGTCCCTAAATCAAGCTGTGCTGGCTCACAAAGGCAGAAGGGAAAATTTAGTTAGTGACTTATGAGACTATCAAACTTGTAACCAAAGAGTTAGCAAGTTGAGTTTCCCCCTTCTGAGAGGAAATGGTAACACGTTGAAAGGAAATTTGAACGTGCTCAGTGAGATATAGAAGGTCTCCACGATCCTTAGTGTTCTGCGCTGTCCACCCCAACCAGAGACCTGGTAGCTGTGGATCTGCCTGAAAGAGCACCTGGTCCCACTGACCAATGAAAACCGAGAACAGAAGACCTTAGCGCTCTGTATGCAAGTTTAACCCCTTCAATATTCCTTCAGTTCTCTACAGATGGCATTGCTACAAGGAAGAGAAAGTTAAAGATTACAGAAAGAATTCCAGTTCCCCCGGATGAATCATTTTAGATATTTAAATGCCTGAGGTGGAAATTGGTGTCCCTGTTTTCTGGTGGAGAACTGAGGTTCTGTGACCCAGTGAAAGTGCAGCTAAATGGCAGACTAGACTTACCCTCAGGTAGCGGGAACGTTTGTGGCCAGATACCTCATAAGTGCCACACCACTCAGTATGCAGCTCAAACAGGAAAGGAAGGCACACTTTGAATTCATTCTTGGAGATCAAAGGTATCGTTAGTTTCCATTGATTCAGAGGAGAGTGTGCTGGCTACAGGACTCAGATGGGAACCTGTAATTGGCCAGGCTTCCCAGGGAATCCCGTGAGAGCAACTGGCAGAAGACAGTGTAAGCTGATCAGAAAGAGGCAGAGTTCCAGGGGGACAGCATGGGACCTCGTGACTCAAGGGCAGGCAGCTCTGTAGAGGACATATCACATGCTCACAGATGGATGACATGATTGATGAGAACAGTGGTAAGACACCCAGACGGACATGCCAGCAAAACATCACACAGCTACCTTGTAAATTCAGTATTAAAGCAGCAACTGTTATCGGAGCAGTGGTTCTTAACCTTCCTAATGCTGCGACCTTTAATGCAGTTGCTCGTGTTGTAGCGACCTCCAACCATAAAATTATTTCGTTGCTCTTTTATAACTGTCATGAGTCGTAATGTAAATATGTGACCCCTCTGAAAGCGTCATTGGCCCACCAAAAGCCACCTGTTGAGAACCCCTCTCCTGGAGGTACTGGAACTGGTATTATGGGCTATAGAAAAGGCAGACACCTACTTCTAGAAGTATTCTCCAGAAAATGCCCTCCCACCCTGAAACAACAGATAAGAAGGCCCTGCAATGACATTAGGAGAGACCAGCTATAGGCTGTGCCCATTTTCTGAAGGCTTTGGTCAAGGAAGCTCTTTGGACAAGTGCACCTACCAGTAACTTGTCCAGGCACTAGATGGGAGAAGAGTGGGCATCACTCTCTGTCTGAGAAAGCCACTGTCCTGTTTGCCGACTCAGATGAAGCTTGGATTTAGCCAAGTCCAATAACATAAAAGTCAAAACAACAAATTAAAAATTCCTAGAATTTTGATCATGACAACTCTTTCCAACTTCACTTTAAGATTTGTTTATATGTGAATGTGTCACATGGGTGATTATACTTTCATAACACATGCTCTTAGAAGCCAGGAGATGACATCAGATCTTAGTCACAGGTGGCTGTGAGCTGCCTGCCATGGATACTAGGAACTGAACACCAGTCTTTTGTAAGAGCATCAAGTCCCCTTAACTGCTGAGTCATCTCTCCAACCCCACTATTGTAGGGAATTGAGTAGAAACCGGTTACTTAGAACCTTTAACACATTGTCCTTAATAACAAAACAAAAAAAGCTGCAGACCGATGAAGCTTCAGACACTATCTTAGTCAGGGTTTCTATCACTAAGAAGGAGAGACACAGGACCATGGCATGTAATCGGGGCTGCCCTACACTTTCAAAGGTTTAGTCCATTATCATCATGGCAGGAAGCACAGTGACACACAGGCAGACATGGTGCTGGAGAAGGAGCTGAGGGCTCTATATCCTGGCCCCTGGAAAGCAGGAAGAGGGAGTTACTGGGCCTAGCTTGGATTTTTTGAAAGCCTGAAGCTCACCTACGATGACGATGACACATTTCCTCCTAAAAGGGCACACTTATTTCAACAAGGCCGACCACAACTCCTAGTCCTTTTCAAGTGGCGACTAAGCATTCACATAGATGAGCTTATGGAGGCCATTCTCACTCAAACCTTATTTAATCCTGCCGGTTGCACCAAGTGATTGATAGTGAGCATGATAGCATAGTTTGCCCAAACAGTTAGTACAAATGGGTGCTTATAAGTACCCAGCCCTTTTCTCTTCCCCCATTCAGACACAGTCTTCTTGAATTCATGCTTATTGACTCTGATTATGTGTCAGGTATTTTGAGGAGTCTCCTCACTTCCCTTAAATCTCGTGATATTCTTCCATTTTCATAGCTGGAGTGCTTTTCTCCCCCTAGCATAAAAGAACTTGTGCTCTATCTAGTATGTGACACTGAGTGAGACTCCTTCCTTCGGTAGAAATGAGGATGTAACCTAGTTCCTTAGGATTTGGTGACCCGGAGACCTTATCTACCCATGGAGGGGGGAGGTGAGGCTCATTCTCTCCGTGAGGCCCAGACTCAGAGGCCTGAGGAGCCAGCACCCACAGAGAAAGAAGCAAAAGTAACCATGAGGTGAGGAAGAGTAGTGCTGATATACACCACAGAGGAGGAGCGTGAATTCTGCTCAGTTCTTCCTCCATCTAGCACTGTGGATGTTTGACACCTATTGACTAGTTTTTCTGCTGTAAGAGAAATCCAAATTATTGACTATTGGAATTATTCTGAGGAAAAAAAATGTACTACTTTCATTTTGGGAATTATAAGCAAACCTTCATGACTTTTAACTCTTATTTTCCCTCCCATTAAAGACATGAAAATGGCCACGGGAGAATCAACTCCACCAGGTCTGTGATCCCTGGAACTGTTTTATGACAGCACCAGGTGGGTATCAATCCTTCTTTCCTTACATCTCTTTCTTCCTGCTGTCCCCAAAACAAAGCAGAACCTAGAGCCTGACAAACAGAACAGAGAGCTAAAAAAGAAACAAGACACAAGCTCTTGACATCACGGGATCATGGAACACTGCCAAAGGCCAAACTGGATGGCAAGGGAGACAGTGTGCTGGTGCCATCTGCCCTGAGCACCACTGTCCCAGTCGGCACTGCTTTTCTATCTTAAGGCGTTGGTGGGATTTTCTGTTACCAATGACCCAACAAACTGGGAGACAGTGCAAGTTTTCACCTGGGAGCAGGAGAGGAGTACTTTTAATTTTCATTAAACAGGCTTCAAATGATACCGGAAGAAAAAAGAAAGCTATGTTGTAATGATTGCATACCTAACCTTAGTTTTCCACGATCAACTGCACACCTAGTAAAATGCTTCTGTTGTCTCTCAAGTTCACAGATAATCACTTCATGCAGGAGGTGGGACCCATGTGAAACAGACCATTCAAGCTTACAGGGTGCTCCCGGGCAGTGGGCCAACCCTTTCTCTGAGTACCTTTCTCCGTGGCTTGAGTTCCACCTAGGTGAGGCAGATGGGGCCCACTCGTTCCTGGCTACCAAGGTGCATCTTCTCAGAAAGCGAAGGCTGACTTTTGCTTCATATTTTAAAACCCAACCCTTTCCTCCTCTGGACTTCAACTGCCCTGCTCCATGTGGGTGGAGGGAAATCACAGATCCCGCTGTCCTGTGTGTCAAGGGAGGTATGTTTATCTTACTTGTAAAGTCAACAGACCTGTGACTTCCTGCCAAGGACTTCATTCTGGGACAAGAAAGCCAGGCTGATAAAAGTAATTGTTCTGGAAAATATGCTAACAATGCACCTGTACCTCCTCTTCCCTGTCAAGAGGCCACCTGGCATGCAGTGGTAGGGAGGTTTGGGGTGCAGGTGAGTGACTGTACTGCTCAGAATCCACGCATGGAAACTGCAGAAGTGTCACAGGCTGGCCCAGGACCCAAGACCCAACAATGGCAGGGTCACTCAGGAGAAGGCCTCCAACTGCAGTTCTATGCAAGGCAGCACTTGGGCTGCAAAAGCACTTGTCTCCTGGGAACACTCAGCATTTTGCTCAGAGCAGCAGACGACTCCACTTTCACCGAATTCCCAGGCAGCCAAGGAAACGCCTGTAGCTGCTAAGGCTGGAGTCTCCTCGTTCCTGCAGAGCATGGCTTGTCCCTTTGGGATCACCAGTGGAAACAGTTCCTGTTTCATCCCAGGATGGTGTCAGTAGAGGGAGGGAAACCTGCTGCTGATTTACTCATGGCATTCTGTATGTCTGCTGCTTGGTGGGACTCAATAGGAGTTAATAAGTTCACTAAGGTTCTAGGCACATTCAAGGCAAGTGATAGGAGCTAGTTCTGTATGACTTTAGGGATGAGAGTCGTGTTCAAGGAACAAACAGCACACTCAGCTGCTCTCTGTTGTTCAGCAAGCAGGTTAAGGTAAACTTTGTTAGGATTTAAATTTAGGACTTCCTGTCTGCCACATTCCATGTTCCCTTTCAGTATTCTTCCCCGCACAAGGTGCGTGCCATGACTCATCACTGGAACACACATGACATGTCTCTAGGTAATTATATGGAGGAAAAAAAAAGAGACAGGAACTAACCAAAGTCTGAGTGATGGAAACCCTTTCCCTCTTTGCACACCACAGAGGCTGCAGAGAAGGGAGCAGGCTAGTCACAGCTGGGACCACTGATTACAGGGCGGTGTGAGTAAGAAAATGCCGCAGAGATAAATGCTTGCTGGTAAGAGGCCAAATGCCAAGGATCCAGAGGAAAGAACTGATCAGTGTGGTGTCGTCACCTAGCCTGTGGACTGGCCTGGGAACAAGACTATGAGACCAAACCAAAGGCCAATCTGCTAAGGTCCATGTTCTCACGTGGGAACAAGGAAAACTCCACCAACTCAGAATCATTATGGCTATGTATACTCAACATAATTCATATTTTTCAAACAAGCAAGTTTTCAGAAAAAATAGCATGAATATCCTTATGTCTTGTGGTCATGCATTCTCATTCATTGGAAAAACTTGGGCCTTTGCAGGCCACATACTTTGCAGGCCTCTTTCCTGCCAGTGTTGCTCCAGGACTGGGATTATAGAGGCTTTGAGACCTATATAGACCTATCAGTTTAAGAATACTCCACTATGTTGCCCAAGTTCCACCTCCTATTGTTTTCAGTCAAGACACTGATCCTTGGTAGAGTCACAATGTGGAGTCCAACCCTTCATAGACTCTAAGAACGCAGCTCATAGGTCTGGCCACACCACCCTCTAAGAAGCTGGGTGAAATCACCATTTTACCATGGTGACCAGTTCTGAGGCCAAAGTCACCATAAGAAAATATATACTCAAAATCATGATGTCAGGGCCCTCGTAACACAGATGAAAGAGTCACGAAGAAGTATATCTCATAATCTGTCCGTGGCCACAACATTTGAGCAGTTAGAGGCTCTGTCATCCACGTATATGTCATCCACGTATATGTGCATGGACATCATCTGCAGTGGACACAGGTATCTACCTACAGATAAACAGATGTACAGAATGTGGTGCGTTCATGCAATGGAATATTACTCAGCCTTTAAAAAGAAAGATTCTGGCACATGCCATAACACAATGTACCTCTGATTAGAAGGCATGCTAATCAGAGAACTAAGCAAATCACCA
Source organism: Montemys delectorum (assembly GCA_019843815.1). Lineage (NCBI taxonomy): Eukaryota > Metazoa > Chordata > Mammalia > Rodentia > Muridae > Montemys > Montemys delectorum. Next base: position 37,163 of record JADRCD010194022.1, read on the forward strand.
AAGGATGAGCACCGTGTGGTCCCGCTCATACAAGCTGTCCACAGTGACAAAACTCATAAAGGAAGAGGCAAATGGGATGGCTGGGGCAGAGAAAGGAGAGTGGAGAGTTGGTGTTTAAGGGGAACAGTGTTTCTATTGGGGAAGATGCAAGGTTCTGGAGGTGAGGATGATGATGATCGACAGTGTGAGTGTGCTTCATTCTAGTGAATTCCACATTTGTTAAGACTAAGACTGAGACTCACAATACAAGCAGAGACAACATTTTTAAAGCACAAGAAGTTCTTTGATGGTCACATCATTCATGCCCAGCTATGTTGGCTAGGAAGTAGGGGCTATTGGTCAGTGGAAGACAAGCCTGAATTTAGCCTTTGTTATAATTTAGAGTTTGAATGCTTCCAAATAGCCCTTTGTTGATGTCTCAGTCTCTAACCTACGAGGGCTGAGAGGAGATGGTAGAACCTTTAGGAGGTGGACCCTAGTGAACAGAAGTTAAGTTGCTGAAGGATGATGTGATTGAAATGAATATTTGACACCCAATGCCTCTTATAGCTCCCTATGTCTCTGTCTCTCTCTTCTTATGCTTTCTTGCTTCCAAGAGGAGGGCAGAAAGCCTACCTTCACCACATGAACCTGCCAGAAATTGATGCCCCACTAGAAATCCAAAGGTCATCAGGGCAACTGACCACATGCTGTAACCCAACACCAAAACCCAAATAACATTTCCTCCTTTTAAGTGTATTTTCGGGCATTTGTCACAGTGTTGGAAAGCAGATCTGAAACTGTGCCGGTGGCTTTGTAATCTTGGGTTATTTCAGTTAGATAATTTTATTTCTAGGGGCTACAATGCATTTGATGATACCTTTGACTGTGCTTACTATTTAGCTTGTGAAGGAAATGGTTTTAGAGTTTAAAAGCACCATTTTTAGCAAAATGTTTTCACAGTGGTTCTTAACCCTGCTTTAAGTATCATCTGCAAATGATCAATAGTAAATACTGTTCTTTTAAGCGCGCCCCTTGGCTTCAGTGGGAGTAGTGCTGAAATTGTGCGGTCTAGATGGGAAGCAGGCCGCAAAGTAGACTGTGGAACCCCTAGTTTTGCCCCATCTCTCTGACTCCCTTCTGTGTGCCAGCACTCCCCTGTTCCCACTGTCCATCTCAGTCTATCCCAAGGAAAGGAGATTGTCTTTAAGCTTTACCCACCTTCCACCCTAGGGACTAATTATGCAGTCTCTCTTGGGGAGGCTCCTAATTTGAGATGGGGATACAGTTCAGTTGTTCCCTCTACTGAAGCATCCACAGAAAACTGGTTGTGGTGGTAAAGTTTTCTGTGTGTCTTCACAGTGGCAAAAGGACAGACATTAAAAGAGGCCATAGGAAGAAAGTGATCCAATAATGCCTTGAAAAGCAGAAGGTAGATGTCCAGGCATGAAACTGTGGGCCAGTGGGAGTGCTTGTTTCGATGGTGGGTGAAAGGAATGCCTTTAACAGGTCTCCCACACCCAGGAGTGCACCTGCCTGCACAAAAATATCAGGACCCAGGCCGGGAGAGAGGGTGGCTCCTGACAACCTGACTCTGACACCAGCTGCTTCCCCATGGGAAATACTGTTCACTCCCCTAGAGCTGTCTGAAAGTGCAGGCTGTACTAAAGCCTGGGTGCAAAATATTTTCCCCTATATATCCATTCCTGTATGCATGCCTATGAGAAGGTTACTTAATAATATTTAATAAGACAGTAGGCAGTTAAAACAGTATAGTTTCTCCTTCTTTGTGCCTTCATGGAAAGATTTGCCTTACCTCGGGTCTTAGCCACCTCTTCATACAAGGTTTTCCTTTCCTTAGTAAGTCAAGAATTCCCCTCTTTCTCTTACAGGAAACACATTTTTAGTCTCCTTGACACGTTCCCCTTTCCAGCAGCATTACTCTTGCCTTTGGGGCCATCTTAGGGATGGTCTTGTGACAAGCACTGTGGTGCAATGACAACCTGATGGCCGCAATGGCCACTGAGAGATTAAGGGTGAGTAGCATATGCAGTGTGGACCTGCTGGATGCGAGGTGAGTCACATCCTGGGTGAGGCAGCATGCTGGCAACATGGCACGGGTTTCATCACGCCACTTCGGTGGTACACCGTTTGGGACATGAGTTGTTGATTCGGGGGCTTTTCCATTTCAGACTGTGATTGGCCAAGATTCGTGAGACTACAGAAAGCAAGAGTACAAAGCAAAAGGTCTGTTCTTCTCAATGGGAGAGGATGAAGACCGTATTGGGTTGGGCAAAGACTTGCTAGCCAATGTCACAGCCACTCCATCAAGCTTACAGGGGAGAGTAAGTGTACCCCAAGTGGATGTCTCAGTGCCAGAAGGCTGCCCAGGCACTCCAGCCTCCCCGGGGAGGCCCGGGAGCTTTGGGTCAGTCCTTCCTCTCACATGGAAGACGAGTAAGGAGCCACAGTAGAGAGATGGGAGAGAAAAAGCTCTTCAGCCTTTCTGGACACTTCTGTGGGAGACCGGGCCAGCCTATATGGAAGTTGGTTTCTACAAGTCCCAAACCCATCATTTCCAAGCAAATTCTGAAATGACCTCTTGTGTTATGTGTCTTCTCTTTTTCACGGTCACCCTCTCCATCAGTTCTAGCATTACTGTCAGTCTTGAAGAAGCAAAATAAGATCATGAGAGAACAACATATGGAGGAGGTGACCCTTGCCCTGTGCCTGTATCCTGGGCCTGGCTGGTAGCCATGCAGAAGACAAAGTCAGTGGCTTTCAGCTTAACCTCACGATGAGGCAATCTCCAGGAATCCAGAACCCCTTGCTGCAGAGTTCTAAAGAAAATAGTGGCTGCATTTGACATGTGGGTGGCAATGATTCAATGCAGGCTGGCAACTTCCTTACAGAATCTTTTCTCGTCCTTTGTTCCTTGTTCCCACCCTTTGGCATAGCTCCCCTGGGTTTTTTTTTTTTCCTTCCTGAAGGTAGGGTTATGTGCACACGCTTGTAGCTGGTGATATGCCAACAGCTTGACTTCAGGATACATTGCCTCTCCTTCCATAGGTGATGAAGACCACAGATGTGAGGGCCCAAGACTGAGAGCAGCTCAGACATTTTCTGGGAGTTGGACCTGTGCTATTTAATGCTTGACTGGGAAGATGCATGATGCCCACTTTGGCTGATTAGAAAATCCCCAGATAAGTTCTTGCACAAATGTTCAGTCTTCTGGGAAGAGGTGGGGACTGTTCATAGTGGGGCAAAGATTTGAACAGCCACTTCAAATCACAGAGAGAGACTGAGATTGAGAGAAAGCGAGTGAGTGAGAGAGAGAGAGACATAGAGACAGAGAGAGACACAGAAATGGAGACAGAGACAGAGAGATACACAGAGAGACAGAGACACAGAGAGAGACAGAAAGAGACACACACACAGAGACATAGACAGAGAGAGAAGCAGGGACAAAACGGAGAGATTTGTGTTATTTATGTTTTCTGTGATCATTTGATTAAATATGATTAGGGAGATCTTGTGTTTCAAAATCAAGGGTGAGAACTACTAACATAAATCACATTGGTCCAGAAACTCTTTAAACTAGAGAACTGGGATCCCTTTATGCCTGCTGCTGTCTGGTCCTACTGATTGTCCTGGGTGTGCATTACTTAGCTGGGTTTCCTGTTGTGGCCACAAACCCACATCACTCAATTCAGAACAGCAACAAATGTTGGCTCCTGTCCCCACGGCCTTGTATCTGTATGTTTATACACAGAGTGATATCAAATACTCTCTCCAAATTTAGGTGGTATTCTGCAGTCTACCACCAGTGTTCAGCTCTGACTTCTTAACTACTGGGAGCCACACTCCCTTACATCTCAAAGAAAGAACACAGGAAAGAAAATGTAAACTAAAGAGCGGGACCTACCTACTTAACCATGAAGGCCCAGCTCTCGGCTCTTTATATAAGAGCTATTGTTTGGACTCAGCTTAGGCTCTGGCATAAGCCTATGACTCTCCCCATTCCTCTTTCCTCCCTCTGTGGTGAGAAGCTGAGGGCAGGGCTGCCCTGCACGTCCACTTCACAAGCTGCGACAAGTGTAATTTCTGTGCAGTAGACTTCATGTAGGGCTTGCGGATGAGCTCATTAATGTACTTACTCTATATTGATGCGTGTAGTAGATCAGGAAGTATGCTGGATCTGCTTGACACACGCACATGCCTTTCTCGGGACTGCTGTCTGTGATGAGGAACCTGAGCTTGTGTCAGGTCATTGCCCCAGAACCCCAGGCCTAAGAGTAAGTACTCCTGCCCACCCCACACAGGGGTTTGTTGTTTCTGATATGCTCTTCATAACAAGAAGATTGCAAGACTCCTTGGAGTTCACTCTAAAACTCTGGAAAGGAGTGGTAGGTGATAGGGGGAAGAACATCGGGCAGAACCTGGGCAGTCCCACTACCTTCTCTACATCCTCAAGATTTTGGGGCATAGGCTGTTTCGGTAGTTTTTGAACTATGATGGATTCAGTGGTTCTACTAAAGCCCCTGCTTGAGCAGCCTCTTCCGCACATAGCTGTTTCCCAAACCTGACTCATGACATCATCGTATAGGTTGTTTAAATACTTTTTTTTTTTTTTTTTGGCTGTGCGACCTAGGCAAGAGTTTTGATAAACTTGGAGCTGGAGTGTTGTTTCCTTTCTGACATTTATAAATAGTCATTTTCATAATTTTCTACTTTCTAATACTGTTCTAAAATTACAGGTAGATCACTAGTGATAGGCTGAACATACTAACAAGGAAAACTGGAAGTCAGTGTGGGTGACAAACAGGGCTGAAGACAGACAGTGACTCACACTGGACAAAGTGGCATTTCCCTGTGGTCAACTCTGTTAACAGACAGCAAGTCCTCACGTGGATGTGATGGGAAGAAGAAAAGATGCCCTGCTCTTTGATGAGGGCTCACCCCGGGTCCCCACTAATTATGAGGTTTTCAAAAAATAGTCTTGGGAGTTCTGATGTGATAAAACCTAGGAAATTATCAAGTCAAAACAAGAGCAGAAACAATACGGTATACAACTTTTGTTTTGAAATTTATGGAACATTTAATATTTGTAAGTGATGCAGGAAGTACTTTTCTTTACAAACATGTTCAGTGTGACATTTAATAGATAACATTGCTTGTCTGCTCAATATTTAACAACTACAATAAAATTATGGTACATTTATGAGTCATTCAAGATCATGTATTTAAATGTATTAATGATAAAAATTAAAAGTTACACATAAGAAGATATATGCTTTATTAACTCTGTTTAACTATACTTACAGCTTTTTGACATAATTACATACAATGTATTTTGATCATATTCATTGTCCACTTCTCCTCACATTCCTCCAGATTCACCCCTCCTTCCTACTCCCAACTCCCAACTTCATGTCCTTTTTGCTTTTTCTTTCTTTCTTCCTTCCTTTCCTCCTTCCTTTCTTTCTTTCTGTCTTTGTTCCTTTCTTTCTTTCTATCTTTTTTCTATGTGCTAATTTTTTCTTTGCCTTTTTTAATAATACATTTTATCGAAAATATGTTTCTGTAGCGTCTATTCTTATCACATTTCCCTTAACACATGTCCCTTGTTTCTCCCACATCTTTCAAACTTCCCCACTCACCCAGCTCCATGCCTCCGTTCTTTTCTCTTAGCAAACAAACAAGCAAATATAAAAAAATCCCTAGAATTTAAAAAGCAAACAGACAAAAAGCTAAGCAGCCAAACCAACCAACAAGCCAAACAAACCAAATAAAAAGAAGGAAAAGAAAAGAAAGGAAAGAGCCCAAGGAATAGATATACACATGAGATACAAAAACCACAAACCTGGAAGCCATACTAGATGAGTAAAAGACAAGTAAGGTAAAAACACCCGAGGAGTTAGGACACAAAACATCTCCAAAAATACCACTGAGTTGGCTATCTACTGCTGGGTACAGGGATTCTCTTATGTGGTTTGTATACCCAGTGAGACTCCATTGGAGAGAACTACTTCTTCCTTTACAAACCATCGTCAGTTGGAGATGGCTTCTGGGTTAGGGGTGGATATTCATGTCCACTTCTCCTCTCAGTGCAGGGACCACATCTGGCTTGGACTTGCGCAGGCCCTGTGGATGCTGCCGAGATCTCTGTGTGTTTGGATGTGTGTCAGCACTGTTGTGTCTGGAAGGAGCTCTTTCCTTGGTGTCATTCTTTACCACTGGCTCTTATAACCTTTCTGCCTCTTCACCTCCATCTCCCTTTCATGCCTCCAACTTCATGTCCATTTTTACTTTTTCACTGAGTCTAATTTGTGCTACTCATGTATGTATATATGTATGTATATGATATATATGTACATCTGAATTCATTTATATATATACAATATATACATATATATGTACAGTATATACATATACATATATATCATATATACACATATTTGTGTGTGTGTGTATACACACACACACACACACACACACACTCCAGTGTGGGGCCATCCACTGGAGCATGGCTGACCTCTCAGGGGCCACATCATTTTAGAAGTTATCAACTGTTCATAGCTCCTCAGTTAGGGGTAGGGACACAAGCCCTTTCCCCTCTGTGATTTTTTTTTTAAGCACAAATCAAATAGGTTCAAGTCATAAATGATGTATCGGTATATGAAACTCAGAGTCAATTTGGAAACTCCATTTAGATCTTCATTCAAAGTTAGCTAACCCCATAACACCTGAGGAGCAACATGTACCACATGAGTCCACATCCAATTGCTTGTTCTGGTCTGCCTGGCATTGTATTACGTCTGTCTGACAAGTTCCTGAGGGAGCCTGTCTGCAGTACTGTCACCTGGCCTGCTTTGAAGCAAAGCGGCTGGCCATCCTGTGGTGCTTTTCCTCCTCTCATCTCATGCTGCTGATTCCAGATTCCCAGGCAATCCATTTTCTCCTCCAATATTGCAAAGACTCCAGGGTAGCCTTCTGTGATCTCCAACCCGAGTACAGCAAAATCCCCTGACAGTGCTCACCCGGCTAATTTTGAATCCATTCTCTGCAGAGAAGACAAGACACTCTGAATCTCCTGATGAAATGCCTTTAGGGGGCCTTGTCTCCTGCTACGCTTGGAGTAACACCCACATTTGTAAACCCTAGCCTGCTGCATGCTCTGTTCACCTCATTGCTAGCTAGCTCCATCCTGGCCCAGCTCCACACTGGAGCTTCTGTCTTCTGACCAAAGACCTCACAGCCTTGACCTTCCTCCCCCAGAACTTGTTAATCTGCACTGCATCCTCTGTGACTTGCTTGTCTGCCTCCCGCCTCTTTGCAGTCTACACATGGCTAAAAGCAAGAAAGACATCATCCTGTTTGTGACTACGTCCCCAGCACCTACAGGGGTGAAAAATGAGATTCTGCTACAACTTTAGACAGAAACGTTTGCCTTTTTACTTCTGGTAGCTCACCCTGATGTTTCCCATCCCATGGTACTGTATTCTCATGGTTAACGTGCTGGGGTTTACCTGGTACAGTCTATGACTCTCGAGCGCTGCAGCCTGTCATTTTAAACATTAAGGTAATGAAAAGTATGACTCGTCCGGCTGAGAAAATGCCTAATCTGCACAGTTTGCTGGACAAGAGCACAGATTTGGGAATATCTTTCAATTAATCTTTGAAATAGTAAGGATTAAGTAATTAAAATTTGACATACATAGTCCCGAAATGAGTAACAGGAACTTCTCTTTATTTTGTAAGGAGGAAAATGGGAGAGAATTCAGATAGGAAGTAATTTTTAGTATGGTTCCTACCTTATTAATCCGCTTCAGTGAAAACATGTTCACACAAGCATGTGACACAACCTCCACACGGACGGTGGAGAATCAGCATCAGACACATTTTCAGTTGGGGTGGTCCCTATGGGTCTGCACAAACCAGGCCCAGGTAGGATCACATACTGTAAGCGCTAAGTTTCCTGAGTGTGAGAAATAATTTCTACATAACATGAGACATCTTTATGAAGAAACAGTGATAGTTTTCCTCACTTCGTATGTTTCATTTATTAACTTCGGAATAGAAAATTACCACAGCTGCTTTGCATGTCCCTCAACCCATGTGCTATTTGGAGGTGGCCCTATTAGGAGAGAGTGAAGACATCAGAGATGTGCCTTCCCAGCAGTCTGTGGGGCCCTGGACATTGTCATACTCTCTTTCTCTTCTGTCATGAGGTGAACAGTTTTGCTCTGTCACTTATTGCTCTATAATGCATCACCACAGCTTCAAAGCAATGGAGCCAACGGATCACGGAGTGAAACCTCCCAGACTGCCAGTCACAGTAAACCTTTTCGCTATATTGGTTGATAATCTCCAAAATTTGTGATCATGATAGAAAGGTGACTGCCATGGGTATACAGATTTTTTTAAAAAGAGATATGAAGATTATGAAATAAAATCAGCTGAAAACTGCCTTCAAGTGAAGGCTCCCCTTGTCTGAGTTTCCCAAGCTTCCCTCTTGGAATGACATCAGTACTGTCAGTTCTTAACTATATTTCAGAGGTATCTCCATATAATCCCTCCTCTCCTTAGTAAATCATACTCATTCTTTGTTGGGTGGACTTTCCAGAGGTGGTTGTGAACAGATGTCTGCTCATCCCGGGTAGGGACCAACAAACCAAACAATGATTCCATCACAGCCTCCATAGGAGGCCCCATGAATTCCTTGGAATTACTAAGTGTGAGCGAGGGCTGCATTCATTTGCTTCACTCTATCTCTAAATCCATCATCTGTTATCTACTGTTCCAATGGTCCTGGCCAGACCACTCTATCTCTTTATCCATCATCTGATACCCATTGCTCTCCAGTGCTCTGGGAGAACACCAGGAACAATGTCTTCTATTATCCACCCAACTTCAACTATTCTCTACATTAGTATAGGATCAATTAACCCACAACTGAATGTGGAGTTAGCAGTTACCCTGGATGGTCCTCACAAGCAGAGAATTTGGCCACTATGTTGTAGCTCCCTCCTGATAATCATTCCTTCCTTCAGAAGGCACAGTAGGGCTCTTCTCCATCTCCTTATCATCTACCCCTGTGGTGTACTGCCATTCTGGCTAAAGAGCTTTTTGCAAGCTCTTGACCACAACATTTGGCTTTACCTCACTTTGGTTTTGCTGCTAAGAATTCTACTAGCCAAATTTGCTTTCAAATGACCCCCCCTTTCCTTTTTCCTCATTCCCTATATGATGGCTTTAGTGCTCTGCAAACTTAATTTTCTTGTTCATCTACATCTCCGAGATCCTCCAGGGTCTCTCTCCTATCTCTTAAAATCACACTTTACCAGGAGAATCATCAAAATCACAAGCTAGTGCCACTCCCAAAGCACATGCCAAATTATCATACTTCTTGACCTTCAGGTGAACACAATACCATCTTGCCTGATAAACTGGGCATTGTATGTGGCCTCTGTCATGCCAATTCCTCACTGTCATTTCTTCATTTCTCTTTCCTCGTTATATTGCTTTCATGGACTTCTATACCTGGAGGGAAGCATAACATTGCATGCTTTTAGAAGAATGTATTTGGGGGCAACCAGCTTTCTTTGTGATATGCTTTCTTTGTTCTTATTTCAGCTTGTATCACAGCACGTTGTCATTTTGTAGCCAGTGTTTTAGGTAGTGTTTTATTGCTGTGAAGCGACACCATGACCCTAGCAATTCTTGTAAAGGAACACGTGGAAGGAAGCGTGGTGGCACACAGGTAGATGTACATGATGTGGAAGAAGGAGCTGAGAGTTCTACATCCAGATGAACAGGCAACCAGAAAGAGTAAAGCTTATCCCAGCGACACACTTTCTCCAACAAGGCCACACCTACTAATCCTGTAGGCAAAATGTTTTTGTATCTTCTGTGTAAAGTTTACCACTCTATTATTCAAATGCTGACTTCTCTGCCCTCATATCTTGTGTCAATCCTGACACGACATTGTAATGCTAAGGCCAAGAACTTCCTGTCTCAAGTTTGTGTAAATAATGCTTACCATTTATTCTCTGTTTTGTCAATAAATGCTCATCACCCAATGGCTGGCAGAAGAAAGAATAGGGCAGGACATTCAGGGCATCTGCCAGTCAGAGGGAGAAGGAGAGAGAGAGAGAGAGAGAGAGAGAGAGAGAGAGAGAGAGAGAGAG
>JADRCD010194022.1:47341-66169 GCA_019843815.1 Montemys delectorum
AGAGAGAGAGAGAGAGAGAGAGAGAGAGAGAGAGAGAGAGAGAGAGACAGAGAGAGAGAGAGAGAGAGACAGAGACAGAGAGAGAGACAGAGAGAGAGACAGAGACAGAGAGAGAGACACACAGAGAGAGACAGAGAGAGAGAGAGAGACTGAGACTCAGACCAGCCAGAAGGATGGAAGAATTGAAGCCATGAGAAAGGAGTCCAGAGAGAGATCATGTAAGTTACCTGAAGCCCTAAGAGCCAGATCAATAATAAGAAGCAAGTATATTGGAGTCACGGCTGGGAGATAGCCAGATTAGCATAGGAGGTTAATATATAGGAATATTGCTCAGCTATTGAGGTACAGCTTTAAATAAATCGTGATTTCTCTGTGTGGTTACTGGGGACTAGCATAAGGTAAAGAAAAACAGCTGTGGGATTAATTTACTACTTGATATATATTAAAAATAACTCACTTTACATAATCCTTCTCAAGTAGTTCCACTCCCTAATGATTGAGTATTCAAACATATGAACCTTACCTTTAAAATTCATTATATGTTGAGGTAATTTGTAAATGCTTAACTATACAACAAATCATTACTTTTAGCTGATAACCCCCCAACACACACACCAGCTAAAATATTACCACAATGTGATTATTCATATGGCCTGTACGCTACTTTCATGAATAAGTGGAAGGAGTAGACAATCATTTAATAGCCACCCCAAAGTGAAGAGTTCTATGTTGATTTAATATACAACATAAAATAAATGTAAATTCTGAATAATTTGACAGATATAACTCTGAGGTATTTGAAGTTTCTAAAAATGATACCGTGAAATATACTGAACTGTACCCATACACTGAGTTATACTTACACTAAGGTTCTATGTTGAAACCTTAAGTTTATTTTATGATAGTCTTTAAGAAACTAAGGTTAAATGAAGCCATAACTCCAATCTCACAGGGCTGGTGTCCCTACAGAAGAAGAAATGTTTCCAGAGCTCTCTTTTTCTCTCTCTTCTCATACACATAGGGAAGGCCGTGCGAGGACAGTGGGTGAGGTGAGGCTCCCAAGAGGAGCTGACCTTATGCATTGAGCTTTAGTCTTCAGAACTTTAAGAAAGTGGGTGTCTGTTGTCTGGTTCGGTGGTGTTTTGTTGTGCAGGCAGAGATAACTAGTATATTAGGAGTTTATGACAGACATTTTCGACCCAATAATACTCATATCAATTGGCTAAAGAACTTGGCTTTTTGATTCCCTCTTAACTGAACGTCTGTCTACTTATGGCTATGAGCAACTCATACACACCTTAGTTATTCACCCTGTTGATGGGCACCACCCTGATCCTGTTGAACAGAAAGTAGCCTTACCCCTGCCTGATACATGTGTTAGGTCTCAGAGACTATGCTACTTTCTGAGAGCCACACGGATCTCAGTGTTTGCTTGTTTGTAGTTTGCCAGGAATTAAAGAGTTGACTAGGTTCAAAGGAAGAAACCTAAAATGAAAGTGAAGGTTAACTCGGCAAGAACTTAGCACATTAAAATTCTGTGATGTCCTGTCACTGGACAAGGGCTAGAGATACTTCAATAGATGAGGGGAGAAAGTGTGGGGCTGCACCCCAGTGAAACCTTGATTTGACCACACTGAAATCTGAACCAGATTTTTGAAGGCATAAGCAATACATTTCGTACTTCAGAATTATGTATTTCATCATGATAAGAACTAGCTTTAATTCCAAAAGCTAGCTTTTAATTTAAATCTATATGGCAGCTAATTATCTGTATGTATCAGGGATTTCAATTCTATATAACTGAAAACAAATAGGCCATAACCTGGAGGGAAAAGCTGACATTAAAATACATTCTCATACTGGATTTCAAATTTTACGGTCATGAACAGATTCCTGGTTCCTCATTAACTTAAGTAATTTGCAGTGTGGACTTCAAATAAAGTTGCAACAATTAATTACAACTTCTATTGGTTTTCCAGAATGGCCTAGGAGGACATAAGAATACTTACATTTTTCTCTGGGCATCCTTCCACTCTCTATTATAGACATCTGATTGTAATTACTTTTATTCTGTGAAGAGTTAACTAGTGTTTATGTTCTCTTACATAACTATAATTCTCTCTGTTTTTAAACTTCTTCATTTCTTGATTATTTATCACCAGAATTTGTTACATTTTTCAAGTTGACAGATTTTATTTGATCTTCCTAAATAAATATATTTCACTTTCCCTGTAATTATATGTAATATCCACAAAGAGCTCTTTCATTTGGCACCTCAGCAAACAGTCAAAAATATGAACAGTCTATTGTCTTCCATAGAACAGCCCAGAAACAGATCTGGCGTCAAATGAAATTCACCCGGGCCCTGAGCAAAGTGTTGGTGAAGTGGTTTCTCTGTTTCTTAGCTCTGAGTCTGTTAACTCTCTGAGTTAACAGAGCCCTAATTCTCATGGGGTCCTCTCCTGGTGGTCCTCGGAGGTTGACTGAATCACATTTAACTCCAGGAGACAAAAGCTGCTTTTCCAGAGGCTAACCCAAGATTGGAGTTGACTTCCACAGGTCTCTGTGGGTCACACACCTGTTCCTAAACATGACATCCCAAAGACTTAAAAACCACTTGCTGCCTCAAGTAATTCAGGGCTCACTGACTTACTTCTAGGGAAACCACCTGGTATTGAAAGGGTGCTACAGAAGGGAGGGCTGAGCGGTGACCAGAAGCTGTTTTGAGCTGATCAAGCCGACTCTGAAAGACATCTTTCATAATCCTTGGTATGGATATCCTGTATCTCTCTCCCTCTCTCCCCCTCCCTCTTCTCTCTCTCCCTCTCCCTCCTTTCTCTCTCTCTCTCTCTCTCTCTCTCTCTCTCTCTCTCTCTCTCTCTCTCTCTGTATACAAACGTGCATGCGCATGCATATTGGATCTGTGTACGTAGGCAGAAGACCAAGAGGGAGGATGTGGATATTCTACTCTATCACTGTCAGCCTCATCCTACTGAGATGCATCTCTCACTATGGAGCTGACGATTATTGGACAATCTGCAAGCAAGCTTCTTGCAATCCTATCACCACCTCCCCTAGATGGTTACAGGCACAGATGACCACACCCAACTTTTCTCATCAGTGCTGGGGATCGAACTCAAGTTCTCCTGCTTGTTCAGCAAGTGATTTTACCCAGGAACCTACCTCCTCAGGCAGCAGAACCTACTAGAGTTGTGGGGACAGGAAGCAAAAAATTTCCTAGAGGGTCACTAGGAGTGATAGTGAGTGGAACTATTCCCTTTTCCACCCCTTGATTCCTGGACCCATGGTTCCTCACTTCTCCATCTTTCTGTGATGTCCTGCACCTGCCTGACACCTGCAACTCCATGGGCTATTGGAGAGCCCGGTCTTCTTCCTCATTCTTCATCCACCTCTTCTTGGCTTTTCTGCTTCATGTGTCAGGCAAGCAAGAGCCTAGGAACCTGTGAGTGCACACACAGGTTTGGCTAGAGGCCTGAGTGGGAGGTTCAAAGCTCTTGGTGGTGTCATGGCATTCCCAGAGCTGCGTACATCCAAAATTCGTTCACCAGTCACTGGGTCTGCATCTGATTCTTGGGCTCCAATGGCCCTTTGCAGAAACAGCAGTTCATGCCAACCTCAGCTTCCCATGAGCCCGACTATTCAGTACCTCCTACGTGTCATTTCATGATGTTCTTTAGGTCCTTCCAACCCCCAAAAGGAACATAGTCATTTCATCTTGCTGAAGATGCTAGGGCTTACCCAATCCTGTTGTATAGTCCAGGACATCGGGCAGTTACAGATGCAGGGCCCTGCTGTGATTCTCAACTTCCTTGTCCAGGCACAATCCTGACCCAGTGGCTTCCTGTTCCTCACCTGGCAGCCTCCACAGAGCTGGGTCGCTGTTCTTCATCACTGACACCAGCCTTTCACTTCTGATGTGGCAAGAGCGTCTCCCTTAGAAAAGAGGAGACAAAGACAGGTGTGTCAAGGAAAAAAAAGGTGCAGGAGTCAAAGCAGAGGGACTTGGAAGGGCCAGGATGACAAACAAGTTTACACACTTCGATTTGGGGGGAGAGGAGGGTGAGCCATTGTGGACTTGGATCTTAGAACTTTGGAGGCAGGGTTTTCACTTTTGGTCTTTTCTTTGTTCAGGTATTTTTTTTTCTTCCCAGTGATGTTTTAGGAAGGAGTTCTTTTGAAAACCCCAAGCTTTGTCAGCTGTGCAAAGAGAAACAAAGGAATAGGCAGTGGTGTTTTGTCCAGGCTTGGACTGGTGTTCAGCAGAGGAAGTGCCTCCGCCAGCCTTGCCCTAGTCAGATGTGGTACTTGTGAGTGGAGAGGAGACTGTAACAGGCTCTGCCCAGCCCGGGACCTTTCTATGCTTTTTACCCAGACTCCTGCCTGCTTCAGGAATTACTCCAGAAAGACTTGCCTGTTTTATCAGCCAACAAAATAGAGGATCACAAGGAAGTGTACTAGAGACTGTTACTGATTCATCTTATAAAAGGTTCCTAGTCTAAAGGGAAACTCTGCCAGTCCCACCACCCCACTGTCACCAGTCCTGAAGGAAGACAATGAGGGGAAGTCTCAGCGAGAGAAAGGCTCTGCCCTGAGCCTGTCTCAGAAGCCTGCTGAGCATGGACTTCCAGACTCTGAAAGGAAGGAGTGAGATAGATTTTTCCAGGACAGTTGTGATGACAGAACAAGGTCCTTGCTACACTTTGGATCTCAAAGTGCCTCACAGGCTCCCTTATTGAGCTTTGTCCCAAGGCAGTAGTGCCTTGAGATGGGCCTACTTTCTTCTGAAAGTCTGGTCACTAAATGTGTGCTCTTAAAAGAAATATTGGGACCACAGTCTTTCCCTTTTTGCTTCCCAAATTCCAGGAAGTAAGCAACCTCCTCTGCCATATAATCCTGCTACGATGACTAATCAAACCATTAAATTTAGGGATATCAACTATTATATTACTCTGCACCAAGAAAGGATAATTAACATCTCATTTTTCTTCCCTGCAGTGCACATATCAAAGACTGAAAAGCACTCAAGCCAGGAAACCATGGCCTGAAACTTCCAAAACATGAACCAAGATAAGCCTTCCTTCTCTAAGCTGATGCATCACAGTGACAGAAAGCTGGACTTCACATGGTGGGGAAGCTTTGCCACAATCCCCTTGTCTGAAAGCTGTTCTTCACGTTGGAGGACTCTAGGGATGTGACTCATCATATTGAGTTTGTGCTTTTTTTAAAAAAAGATTTATTTATTTATTTATTTATTTATTTATTTGAGTACATTGTCACTGTCTTCAGACACACCAGAAGAGGTCTTCAGATCCAATCCTATTACAGATGCGAGCCACTATGTGGTTGCTAGGAATTGAACTTGGGATGGCTGGAAGAGCAGTCAGTGCTCTTAACCTTTGAACTATCTCTCCAGCCCTGAGTCTCTGCTTTTAATACCAGAGTTCTCATACCATAAAAAGGTAGAGATGAAAGTTCTGTCCTGATAATGCTGCAGTCAATAGGAAGACCACAGATAAAACAGTGGTCCCTTAGTTTATAATGGAGTTGTGACACTGGCATACACAGACTCACTGTGCTGCTGAGCATCCAAAAGTTTAGGCTGCTAACAGAGGTATACTGCTTGATTAAGGCGACAAACCACTGTGATACTCAAGTGTGACTTTACTGGACTGTACTTTTGATAGCTATTTTATGGCATGCTCCTTGTACTTACGAAATATGTTCCCTGTGAAACAATTTGCTATGTGAACTCAACATCACACACATCTACCTCATGTTTAGTCTCTTGACTGCATTATTGTTCCTAGTGCTAGGCATGCTCTCTCTCCCTCACTAGCGCTCTCTGTCTGTCTCTGTCTCTCTGTCTCTGTCTCTGTCTCTGTCTCTGTCTCTGTCTCTCTCTCTCTCTCTCTCTCTCTCTCTCTCTCTCTCTCTCTCTCTGTGTGTGTGTGTGTGTGTGTGTGTGTGTACATGCTAGAATGTGCATTTGTGTGGCTGTGTATACACTGAGCTGTCAGCAGACAGCTGTATGTCAGACAGATGTAGGCAAGCATTAGTTGGTAGTCCACCTTGTGGGCATCATACTGGCTCTTGGGAAACTTCAGTAGTAAACATTTATGTTCAAGAATGAAAACAAGGACATCTCACACATGAGTAATTTTGGTTTCAAAAGCCAGTGTCCCAGCACATTCCTGTCTGGTAGGTCCCCCCCCCCCCAAAAAAAAAGGCTTCCAGGTGTTGCCTTAGTTATTGCTGGAGTAACAAGTAAAACCCAAGAAAGCAGTGGGCCATGTGAAGGCACTTGTGCTAACTGACGTTATGGGCAGTGCTGGGCATGGTGAGTGGTGTTAGCATTCAGTGTGGATGAGGATCAGAGCCCGAGTGTCCATCACCATAGGAAGCTTTTTTCTTGCAGTCGAAAAATCTGTGTTTATTTTCTCCTAATCCAAACCATGTTTTCTACTTAGCATGCTTTTCTACTTAGCATGGTTTTTTTAAAAGTGCTGTGAGCCTATAAAAAATACAGATACACACAATTAGACTTAATTTTTAAAAAATGGATAGGCAAAATCAAGATAAACAAAACATAACTGTAATTAAACAATAATTTAATAGTGATTTAATAACAGAACCCAGAAGCATCCTTGGCAACATCATTTGTCAAGAAAGAGCTACAGTGCATAGGGTATAATAAGATGACTTCCACCTGGAAGAATTTTTATAAAAAGTCTGAAAAAAGTGAAAACTTAGAGTGGCTCTTGGGGAAGTACATTTTCAAAGAGTCACAGGTAGCTGTTTAATTTAGTTGACTGTATATTTATGTTTCCCAGTGCAAGTCACTAGGCATCCAGCCACCACACTTACTATATTAAACAGGTCATGTGCAGCATATTACTGTAGGACCTGAACTTCTCATTAGTGCTTGCTACTAATGAACACAACCACTACCCCGATTCATAAAAGCACTGGCCTGTCTTTGTCCCCTACAGAAATTGTAGTCAAGGCACATCCTTCCATAGCAGGCTCCTGGCATGCTCTGCAGTTTATTCATATTGTGTTGTAATAAAGATTGTGTATTCTGTACAGCCCTAAAAAGCTACAGTTGCTGGATATGAGGCGGGCAGCCATCAGGAGAGCTCACTGTGGGTGGGAGGGGGTGCCAGTGGACACCCTCTTTTCTCTGTGACATCTGGTTTCGCCTTTGGGTTACAGAAAGGAAGTTCAAAATCTTCTTTAAAACACAGTATGAATTAGTATCTTGTGTTCTACTGGTTTTCTCATGATAGCCACAGGGGTGAGCTTGTGACCTGTGGTGGCTCCAGGGATCTTGAAAGAGCCCTAGTAGAAATGTAGCTTCTGCTCCTAGCTCTCTGTACTAGACAAGGATGCTCTCTCTACCCAGGACCCCAGCCTCGCACCAGGGTCATCCAAGAAACCCAGGGCTTATGGGTTGAATACCTGTTCCTTTATTTGAATAAGGAGCAGCCACCTTAAAGGTGCTTTTCAGTCAATGGCTGAGGGTTCCGTCATCAGGAGATGAAGCAAGTCAAAGGAAGAAGCTTTTTAGACCCGGGTCACATGGGCTTAGTCAGGTGACTGCTTTCAGGCCTCTTCACCTTCATATAGAAATGTTTACTAATAAAATCTTTATAGTTTAAGTTTAGATATAGCTGCTTTCTGAGTCAGTAGGAAATCAGCTCCAGGATCCCCCTTGGAGGTCAACATGTACAGATGCTCAAGTCTTTTATATGAGACAGGATGACATTTGTATAGAACCTGCACAGACACCTTCTCCTGTGTTCTGTACTGTCTCTAGAGTTCTCAAGCACCCAAGTCTAAGCTGTGGAAGTCACCGTTTGCTTAGGGAATAATGACAAAGGAGAGAATCAGTGCATTGGAGCTGCAGGCTATGGGGAGCTGCAGTCCTAGCTACTTCTCAAAGAAACAGCTAAGTACAAATAACCGTCAGAGTGGTTTAAGAGTCAGCTTCGAGACTGGATAATGCCCTGGCTGGTGGGTGTTGTGGACACTCTCCTGGGATAAGGGACATAAAATATTGTCCTTGACATAGTATGAAAGCTCAGTTGCTGAAAATGCCACTAGGGATAGCCATGGTGGACTATGCCAAGACAGGTGAAATGATGCAAGCATTTGGCAAATATGGAGCAAGGGTATCTACTGAGCAGTGGAATTGCCTGGTTTTGCTGGAATTGCTTGGTTTTGGATACAGAGGAGAAAGAGAAACTGCAGCTAATAAGAAAACACAGGAGCTCATGAGTTTCATCAGTTGACTTGAGCAGGCAGATGCAAATCAAGATACAATAAATAATTTAAACAGATCTATAACCAGCAATGATATGGAAATTGAATAATAAAACCTCTTCCAGTGTGTGTGTGTGTGTGTGTGTGCACGCATGTACATGTAATAGGACCATACACATTCACCAAATAATACCTGATCTTCAAAGACTATCTAACAGACTGCTACCCAGATTCCTCTATAGAATAGAGATGGACCGAATGCTTCCAGGCTCTTTTTACAAGGCAATATTACCCTCATACCAACAGCAGATTAAAAAAAAAAAAAACAGCAACAAAAAAGAAAGTTGTAGACTAATCTCCCTAATTAACATAGATGCAAAAATTCTCAGTAAAATACTTTCAAACTGAATTCAAAATCACATCATAGAGATCAGTCACCAAGATCAGTTTAGCTTCATTATAAAGATGCAGGAATGATCCAGCATATGTAAATAAATAAGTGAAATCATCATGTGAGTGGACTCCAAGACAAAAATCACTTGATCATCTTAATGGACATAGAAAAGGCCATTGACAAAATTAAAGGTCCTTTGCAATGAAAGTCATAGAAAGAAAAGAAATTGAGGGACCATACCTCAGCATAACAAAGGTTATATCTGAAAAAATCTATAACTGACAAGATGTTAACCAGAAAAAGACTGAAGCATTGCCCCTAAGGTGAGGAACACTTTATGTAGTCCTTTCAGACAGTGCTTGAGTCTCAGAGCAATGAGACAAAAAGAAGGGAATAATAGGGATTTAAAAAGAACTAAAACTATCCCTGTTAGCAGATGGCATTATTCTATATATCAAAGATCCCCACCAAAACGCTCTTAGAACTAATAAACACTTTCAGAAAAGTGGCAGAATACAAAATTAATGCACCACCTCAGTAGCCTTCTTTCTTAGTTTTGTTTATGTTACTGTGGTAAAACACCATGACAAACAGCAACTTGGGAAGGAAAGAGTTTATTTCATCTTATGAGTCTCAGGTCAGAATCGATCACTGAGGGAAGTTAGGGAAAGAAGTCAACCAGGAACTGAAGCAGAGGCCATGGGGGTGGGGGTGGGGTTTACAGGCTTGTTCCCCATGGAGTGCTCAACCTGCTTTCTTATACTACCCAGGACCATGAGCCTAGGGGGTGGCGACACCACTCACTGTGGGCTAGGCACTTCTGTATCAATCATTAATCAAGAACATGCCTCACACACTTGCCTATGGGTAATTTGATGAAGTCATTTTTTTTCCCATTAATGTTCCTTTTTCAAAATCAACTGTAGCTTGTATCAAGATGACAAAAACAACAAAAAAAATCCCAAAACAATAAAAACAAATATTACAACCAGAACACTGTACCCCATGCCAATCTGACACACCGATACAATACTATTAAGCCATAACATTTGCTTATTATTTATCCCCAAGATCTCACATTAACATCACAACATAAAACATAGATAGCTTCAAAAGTCCCTTAGTCTTAAAAAAAAAATTCAAACACTTTTAAAAAGAGTGAAACCTGGTCCTTATCTCTCATCTTGCAAAAAAAAAAAAAAAAAAAAACCCCTCAATTGCGAATGTTTCAAGAACCTCAACATAAGACCCATTCCTTTGAAAGTGCTAATGGACAGAATTGTGAGTAGACTTTAACATAGAGCCACAGGCAAGGACTTCTGTATAGGACCCTAGTAGTGTAGAAAATAAGACCAACACGTGACAAAAAGATCTCAGGAGACTGAAATTCTGTCAGCCTTGTGAAGAGACAATCCACAGGCATGGGAGCCAATCTGTTCTAGTTTACTCTTCACTATTCTATGGGGCTGGGTAACCCAGGCCTCACAGTCTAACTCAGCATGTTCTCTTCCATAGGTAGGTCATAGCTTTAAAGTTTTCTATTTGTCTATTAAATTTGGGGTGTCTGTAGAGATCTGGAAGGGCAGAAGGGGCTGCGATGGGCATGTATACGAGCACACGTCAGGCTCCTTAAGGTATGTGGAGATGGCAGACTGCGTGAAGTATGAAAGCAGAGGGAGGACATATTGGAAATGGTGATGCATAAATAGGGATGGAGCTGAGGAACAGGGTAAAGGTTAACCAAGACTAAGAATTTATGAAGAAGTCACATGAAAACCCAAAATATTTTTAGAAAAGAGACCTTTAAAAACAGTGGTCCCGTGTATGGGGCTGATGGGGGAGGGGTATCAATATAGATCCCAGAAGCAATGAGTTACTACACTGAGATCCCAGTGTCAGCTGTGAGACCTTTCCGCATGCATGAGGAGCTGAGGTCTTTTTTCCAAAGACAGGGAGCTCTCTATGCAGGGAGCTAGGGTCAAAGCTGAAGAATCCAAGTTGCTGTTGGAGAGATTCTAATTCCTCTCCTCTGAGTCAGTGCTCCCTGCCAAGGAAGCTCACTCCCAAAGACCTGCAGCCAGGAACTGGTTTGCACTCTTGAATTTTGCAGACTAAAGTAGCGTGAATGGTGGTGTGGCTCTAAAATGAGTTTAGTGTCAACAGGAAATGGTAGTCCTCCAAAACAATGGGCTTATGAAGAAGAGCATAGCAGTGTCTGCTCCCCGGTGAGGGATGTGAGTTTCCAGTGCTGCAGAGGAGCCAAGGATTTTAAAGGCAAAATGCACAGGTTCCAGGAGTTGTTAGGAAACACTTACCCTTGGCTACAAGGGTCCATTTCATAGGTGAAATGTGTCAGACCATAGCTGCACTGAAAGTTGCTAAATAGATGTCTTAGCAGGTGTATCCATGCGGCGGTCCTTTTACAAGGATAGGATTCTAGTTCTTATGATGGTTCTTGAGATCTGGTACACATACATGCTGTGACCTTCATAACTTAGAGATTGGCCTAACTAGGGCAATGGGAATACATAAACGACCCACATCATACAGAAAAGCTGGGATCAGGTGAGCTTTGCACTCTGATGGGGACACGCAAACTGTAATCCAGAACTCAGCACATGTATTTTATATATCAGAAATGGGGCAGGTTTACTTAAATCTCCATGAGCTGTGTCAGGCTGTAAACTTCCTGAATGAGGAAGCTGAACTAGACATTTAGGGGACTTCACTGTCAACATCCCATATGGACCAGGGGAAGGCCTTGCTATTTCATTGAGCCTGAGGCAGTAGGGTCTTTGACATGGCCACACTCATGTCAACAACATACATTCATTAAAGAGTTCTTCCACCACCACCCCCAACCACACATAAGATCTTCCTCATGCATTCCTGCTTTATTTCATTTTATTAACTTGATACCATTGTGTGGTCGTGGCTATATTCATGGAGACTGCCCTCCCAGGATCATTAACAGCACCCACATCGGCTCCTGTCCAAGCTCACCCCTCTACAGAAGGCTGAATGCAGTGCTTGGAGTTTCTCTGGAGCCTAGTGTCTGCCTGTTTGTTTTCTTCCACCCCCCATGACCTGCTGCCACAGTGGCTGGCTGGATTCAGGGTTTGAGTGGAAAGATCTTTATGTGTATAAGGAGGCCATAGCCCAAGGCTCCTCTGCCAACTCCTCACATCTTGGAATAAAGAGGAGCCTGAATCTTATTATATTTTCACACAGAAGCAAAACTTACTGGATCATGTATCAAGTAACAATAACCACTTGACGAGAGCCTATAATTGTTTTATGTAGTTTATAATCCTTTCAAATAGCCAGAGGCTCATAATAATATCCCTATTAAAGATGTGTAGGAATTGTGAAAGTTTAAGCCAATTCTTTCAGAGCATAGAAGCAAGCAGGCAGCAGAATTTGAATTCAATAATCCAAAGCATCTTGCATTGCCATCATCTTACTGAAGAACGTGTGTTAAATGTCAGAGGAGTCGGGGCTGGGCAGATAAGGGCTTGGCAGGCTCAGTCAATAAAAAGTGTGCTGTTCTTAGGACCCACCTAAATGCCTGGCAAGCGTGACAGCCTTCCTTAATTCCAGGGCAGAGAAAGGAATCACTGGAGTAAGCTGGCTAGTTATCTGATGTTTGGTGAGCTCTGGGTTTAATCGAGAGACCCCCCTGTCTCAATGAATAAGGTTAAAAACAATCATGGTAGGTCCAATATTAACCTCTGACATTAGCATGCACATGCATGCATACTCCCACAGACACACGCGGGTACACACATGTGAACACATACACACCCACAAACTTGAGAAAACCACCAGAGGAGTCTTTATTTCAAGACTCTCGGGACTGGATCATCACTGTATGCCCCTTGAGACCTCTGGCAGGGTGCAGGCAGGACACTCATCTACTGATGTTTCTTCTTCACTGTGTTTCCTGGATGCTTAAAAGCAGGTCCTAGAGCCATGTTCGTGGAGCCTAGCAAAGCACCACCACACTGAAGACACCCCAAAATTGCTTATTCAATAAACAAATGATGCTGAGTGTAGATCAGCTTCTTATCCAAGAGGGTGTAGTCTCAGGTAAAGCACTAATGGAAATTTTATTCCAGTTCAAATATGTTATTTCTAAATATCTTATTTCTAAGATATTTCAAAAGTGAATAAAATTTTGTCCAGGTAATCTTGGAATTCTTTATTTTTTTTTCATTGTAAATATCTTCAATACTGAATAACACACATGAGTTATTCAAGCTTACAAGCATATGCTCCTACACACTGTGAGGCATGGAAATGAATAACTAGCCTATTTCTGATGTACATGGCTCTGGTAGTGAGTAGCTAACAACACTAGATTTAACAGGTTTTTATGTCTGTGTGGGAGCTCCCCTGGTTGTGAGCTTGCGCAGAGGATTGTGTTCCTGGCCATATACAAGTGTTAGAATCTAACTGACACCAAGAGATCTGCAAGGAAGCCTGGGCAGTGGTGCTTGCCTGGAGGGCCACAGCAGCCTAACCGCCTCAGGGTGGCCTTCTCTAAACAGGACCGCAAATGCTCTCCTGACTTCAGATGGCAATGTGATTCACACAATCCCTAGACTTGCAGGGAATATGGACTTCTTAAAGCAATCATATACTTTCCATGGCAACCCAAGGAACATATTTTGTTCTTCCCATTTTAAATGGGTTAGGAGTGGAATTTCTTGAGGAAAGCCAGGAAATAGATCACATGCATTAGCCTGATGTATAAAATGTTTGTGTTTTTCATTGGAGCCAGTTACTGAAACATGATGGGGCACAGTTCTGCGTGCATAGGTGGGAGCACTTAGTGGGAACCATAACCACACACACACACACACACACACACACACACACACACACACACACACACACGACTTCCTGGGAAGGATGATTAGAAATCCCAAGGATAGCAGAGTTCTTTGGGGCTTCATACACAAAGTAAAGCCAGGCGATTTCTTACCAGGGCAGCTTTCTTTCTTAACATCACCTGTCACTAAGGGTCATGATCATGCTTGAAGTGTGCGTGTGTGGTATTATTTGGCACCTAACAGAAGTTTTGTGACCATCTAAGTCAGCTCCTCTGTGTCAGCTTTTAAGGGCTGCTCACCTTTCCCTACTAACCTAACAGCAAGGGTTTTATTTTATTTTATTTATTTATTTTTTTAGCTGTATATTTTATTATTTTTGTTTTAGATATTTTCTTTATTTACATGTAAATTTTCCCTTTCCCAGGTTCCCCTCCAAAAAACAAACAAACAAACAAACAAAAACAACAAGAACAAACTCCTTTTGCCTCCCCCCTCCCCATGCCTGCCACCCCACCCTCTCCCACTTATTGACCCTGGCATTCCCCTACACTGGGGCACAGAACCTCCACAAGGCTGAGGTCCTTTCCTCCTATTGATGATCAAATTTGCAATCCTCTACTATACACATGCTGCCAGAACATTCCGTCCCACCCTGTATAGTCCTTGATTGGTGGTTGGGTCCCTGGGAGCTCTGAGGGTACTAGTTGGTAATTGTTGTTCGTCCTAAGGGGCTGCAAACCCTTCAGCTCCATAGAACCTTTCTCTAACTCCTTCATTGGGGACAGTGTACTCAGTTCAATGAATGGCTGTGAGCCTCTACATCTGTATTAGTCAGGTATTGTCAGAGCCTCTCAGGAGATAGCTATAACAGCAAGGGTTTTAAAACTTTGACTTCATAGAGCCATCACAGGAGGGTGAAATGAGTACTTTAAGGAGAAGAAAATAAAAGAAAAATGTAAAACTATTTTACACTTGATGATCAGAGTATGGACAAAGTTATCAAGTATTTAGTGTGTGTGTGTGTGTGTGTGTGTGTGTGTGTGTGTGTGTGTGTCTTCAAAAGCCAACAGATATGCACTCATCTATTGTTGGAATTCTTTCCAAGACTTAGGGTTTTTGTTGATTCCATGATGTCTTTTTTTGTTATACTCTGTTCAACTAATGATTTTTTTATTAGAGAAAAAGCATAAAATTATGGTTCTATTTTTCTTATAACAGTCACATTCATTAATAATTAAGAGTGTTATTATTAGAAATGCTTGCTATTTATTGAACATTACTTATATGAAAATAATTTGCTAGGTACCTTTCACTATTATTTGATTTAATTCTTACCACAACATATATGTATCACATGTAATATATACTATATAATATATACATGCTCATATTCATATATATGCATCCTTTGTATATCTCTTTTTTCCAAGTAAGAATTAAGTCTCAGAGAGACCACATGAACTGCCTAAGGTCACATAGTTCGTAGTGAAAGCTCCTGGTACTAGATCATGAAAGCACATGGTTCTCCTCACTGTTGACACTAAATCTCACAAAGAAGTTTAAAGCAAATTGTTCAGAACAGTTACTCAAAGGCCACATGTTCAATTTCTGTGTTTCTCCGGCATCTACCATATCACTGGTTGACTTGTTGTGCTCTGACTCCAGCCTAACACTATCATATCTGCTTTGTGAAATACTGCCAGCCCTTAAATCCCTGAACTCCATATCTATGGATTTAACAACTTTGCATCATGTGCTACATAGTTATATGTGCAATGGCTGCATCTGTACTTACCAAGTACACTTGTCGTTGGCATTATTTCTTAAACAGAACAGTACTAACAACCTTTACACATTCCTTATACTACATCAGCAATTTGAAACATGATGGCATGTTTACAAAAAGATGAACATGGTTTACATACAAACAATGTGCCACTCTATATGTTATCATTGGAGACTCTGGAGAAAGATCTTCTGTAGATACTGAGGAAAGACTGTCAGCTCAGTCTTGGTAAGATGCATAGTGCTTGGCATTCTGTGGAATTCTAAGAATTCACAGACTCTACTCATGCAGGGTAGCCTGGTGGACTATATGATAATGAGAGCCAGCAGAGGTTCCTGTCAGCACCACCTAGCTGATATACTCAGAGAAGGTAGTCAACTGGGGATAGTATCAGGGTATGGCTGGGTCCTATTGTCCCATACTGGGAGGTACAGAGAGCAGTGGAAATCTCATTCACTGTGTGCCAGTTCCTTCTGAGTTCTTAGTTATTATGTTAGGATTGTCTAAAGGAATAGAACTTACAGAATATATATATATATATTCTGTATATATATATGTGTGTGTATATATACGTATATATATATATATAATCACACACATATGTATGTATGTATGTATGTATTCACAGATATATGGAACACAAGAGGAAGCAGGCAAGAGGAAGCTTCCATCTTCCATGTCCTTTATATAGGCTGCCAGCAGAAGGTGTGGCTCAAATTAAAGTTGTATCTTCTCACCTCAAAAGATCTGAATTGAAGGTATATATTCCCATCTCAAAAGATTCAGATTAAAAGTGGGTCTTCCCACATCAAATGACTTAATTAAGAAAAGAAATCCCTCACCAGCGTACCCCCAGCTGCTTGGGTTTTAGTTAATTCCAGATGTTGTCAACTTGACAACCAAGGATAGCCTCACAGTTGCATTGCCTCATAGTATTCACCAGTCCCAGGCTCTCAATATACTTCTTTCAAAGATGAAGAAGAGGAGGTGCAGCATGAGAAAGCAGTGTGTTCCAATTCCATCTGGTAAAGCTCCGGGAGCTGGGATTCCAATCCAGGCCATTGGTTCTAGTTGCTTTCTATTCTCACTTTCAGTGTTGGTGCCAAAATCAATGTTCTAGCACTGAAGGAAAGCAGGCAACTCTCTCATTCAATGCTAATTAGCCACTACTAGCAACAGAAAGTACAGATCAGGTCACTGAATGTGTGCAAGTCTCCTCCCTGGTTCAGTAACTGAGAGCGAGGGCCTAATGGAGTCGCTCATGGGTCCGCTTTAGACACTGATGCCCCAACTATTGTCAGTCTCCTGTCTCTGTGCCCTTGTGGAAGGGTGCTTTCTTGCTACTCCATGGCTTATGTATGTACTGCCTCCAAGTCTGAGGAACTCTTCACTACCTTCTGTTCTTCCTTTTAGATGTCAACCCATCAGAGCTTAGTCATGATTCAAGACCATTTTCTCCCGAAAGTTTTGGTAACCCCTTGTGGCGTTTAGTTTTCATACCGATGTGGATAATAAAATTACCATGACCAAGGTCAATTAATTACTCTTTTTCTTCTATCCCCTCAGAACTTGATGCTTATACTCCTACTACAATGGTCATTTTCATCTGCTCTTAGAATGATTTGTGACCTGTCTTAGGAAGCCTACAAGGTCTTCAGGATGTCAATGCCAAGCTTCCCTTCAGCACGGGGCCAGCACTCTGTACATGCACAATGACACTCTATAAAGTGGTATGTGAGGAGACAGGTAGCATCCTCAGAGATGTGGCACATCCCAAGAGAGTCTTTCTTTTTAAATCATCTTGCAGAAAAGAGGGGAAAAAATGAAGGTTTACACTCTACATGGAGGCTTCCCCGGCCTTTATTCAGAGAAGTGTTTCAAATTTGGCTGGGGCAACACTGGCCTGCTCCATTAGCCTTTGATATGAAGGGTTATTAAGGGTAGGTTTTATAGCAGTGCCATAAACAGAGTGTAAACAGGCCAGCGGAAAACAAATGTGACAACTACAGATTTGTTTACTTCTTTTATTTATGTTCTATCTTCTGCTTTCAAATTAATTTCTAGATCAGAGGTTTTAGAGGCAGTTGCTATGCTGGCCTATAATTAAGTCTTTGGGTGGAGCCAGGGTCTGCCCTCCCTGATGCTGAACTGGAACAGTGAAAAATTTAATCAAAATAAACAATGAACAAGATTCCTCATAACTCTACATGCAGCAAGAGTCACCAGTGCTCCATCTTTCAGTGTGTCTCATCTCCTTGCTTTAGATAGCTCAGTTAATGGTCTTCACTTGGCGGAGGACTGGCTCACTGCCACTGGGCGGCTTCCTTAAACCTTCAATGTGCCCTTGGTTGTTCCTGAAGAGACCGAGAACATGGCCAAAGCTGGCACTATTCCAAGTGGATTATGGCACTTCTAGAATCTACTCAGAGTGTGAGAGTTGTGTAGTATGGGCTACTCTACTTGGAAATCCATGCAGCCCATGCACCTTGCAGAAGACGTGGGTGGCCTGGGAGGTCTCAAAGGACAGTGTCAGTTCCTGCATGGCCTCAAAGCAGCAGGCCATATTATCTGCACTGTCTTGGAACCATCTCCTTGGAAGGGAAAGAGACTATCTCAAACTACCCACGGGCTGTAACAAAATGTTTTACTCTGGGTGAGATCTAAACATCATAAACTTATTGCTCCTAGTTCTGGAGTCTGGGCGTCTAAGATCAAGGTAGCAGTGGGTTTGATGTCTGGTAAGACCTCTTTTTCTCCTTGTTCTGTCCACATATGGAAATAAACAAAAAATATCCTACTTGCCTGGACCTCTTTGGTAAAGTCATCGGCCCCATCTATGCAGTAATTACTTTCCAAAGGTCTCACCTTCAAATACCATCCTAATGGTAACTGAGCTCTCAGTTTGTATACTCTGCTGTACCACTGTAACGAATACCAGAAATAAACAACTCAAAGGGAGAAAGGTTTGTTTAGATTCACAGTTTGGAAGTTGGGTCCACGGTCAGCTCATCTCTTGCTTTTGGATCTGTGGCAACGATGCTTATCACTTTAGGACCGTGTGGCAGAGAAAACTCTCATGTCATGACCACCAGGAAGGAAAGCAAGAGACAGGGAAGGACCAAGTCCCAACACTGCCTTCAGGGGCTTGGCCCCCAGTGACCTATTTCTTTTTACTACATCCTATCATCTAATGGTCCACACTTCTCAGGATCTCCATGAGCAGTGGAGGCCTCTCATAATCAAGACTTTAAACATGGGCTTTGAAGAGGCACATCTAAAGCGCAACAACTTATAACCACCATCTCTTTCACGATGCCTCCAGAGACAGCAGGGCTTGAACTCAGCGCGGAAAGCCTATGTAGCACTGGCTTGCCCTCTGTGAGTCAGCTCGGCTTGGCGGCTCTCAGATGTCTGCTGATCTCTCCAGGTGGCTTTAGGGGCTGAAAGCTCTAAGCAGACTTTCAGCTTGGCGACCCCTGTGACTTGTGGTGTGTGTGTGTGTGTGTGTGTGTGTGTGTGTGTGTGTGTGT
>JADRCD010194023.1:0-14666 GCA_019843815.1 Montemys delectorum
AGTATTTTCTTTCTTTCTTTCTTTCTTTCTTTCTTTCTTTCTTTCTTTCTTTCTTTCTTTCTTTCTTTCTTTTTTTCTTTCTTTCTTTCTTTCTTTCTTTCTTTCTTTCTTTTTTGTAACTAGATAGGTACTTGGTTTATTTGTTAATGCATTTTTACTTTTAATTGACACATATTAATTGTATATACTTATGGGTGTATAATAGTCTGCTTTATTACCCTATGACAAGTAACTGAGAAAAACACCTTGAAGGGGGAGGATTTGTTTATTTAGCTTATCCTTTTCTTTCATGTGTGTCATGAGGCAGAGCATCGTGGTGAAGGGAGTATATAACAGGGGCTACTCACCTCACAGTGCATAGAAGACCAGAGGGAGACAGGAAAGGACGTAGGACAAGGTACATCCTCCAACTGCATACCCTAGTGGCCTCTGCCTCTACGGAGGCCTCACCTTCTAACTTTGCTATTACCTCTCAATAATGACTTCAAATTATGAGTTCATAAGTAGACTAATCCATTCATGGAGTCAGAGCCTTCAGGTCCAACCACTTCCCCATGAGCTGGCATCCAAGCATAGACCTCTGGGGAATAGTTCACATATAAATCATAATAACGAGGGACACTGTAACATTTCTACACAGGGAGGCAATATGTAATGATCAGTGGAGTAATTGGCATACACAACCACTTCAAGTATTTAACAATTTAACATCTCTCTATATAGGGGACATTCATTTTTTTTTCCCCAGATAGCTATGCTGAAACACTCAACTGTTGCCAACCGTAGTTATCAAAGTGGGCCATTTATGACAAACATTGTGCCATCCAAAATGCAGTTCCTTTGGTCTGTCATTGTCCTCTTCTCCCAAGATGTTTGCATGAACTGTCCTTTTTGCCTGGAGCTTGACTCTGTTCTGGACTTGGTGAATCCAGCCTAGCCTTCAGAAGGCTTCATTCATGGTTTAGTAGACCCCTGAGCCCGCCCCCCCCCCCCCCCGGAAGACTTACCATTTATATCAGACTCTGCCAGGTCCTGGTACTGGACTGATATAGTAGGTGCTCAGTGAAAATGTATGTCACCTCATGGGGGTGGGGACTGTCCAGGCATTCAGAATGAGTGCCGCAGGCAGGCATGGTGTTCCTCTTCAGAATCTGCTGCATCCAGTAAGCCACCTTGGGGGCTAGCCACCTGCCCTCAAGCTCCTGTTGGCCAAGGCCTATGAGGCAGCCGCTGGGTGTTTGTGGCAGTCGGACTTAGACAGGAGCTTGTACTTGAGCACTTAGGAGTAATGAATTGTACTGTGGCACTGAGACTCACTCCCATTATTTGCTGATGAGAAAATTAAAGATCTATTGATATTCTCATAATTAATTGGACAGAAATGTGGAAATAACTATGTGTGCTCAGTCTGGGATGTAGTCAGTGATCCTAATTCCTTCTATGGTCATATGAGAGGGAGGAAGGTCCTAGTTGAGGGAACCATGCTGGCCAAGGCCTGGAGGTTCTAGTTGTCTGTTAAGGGGTATAGACTGGTGGTGCTGGTCTATCCAGACCTTTGCCAGAGGGTTGTGCTTGTGTCTAGGCTGTGGGAGGTATTTAAGGACAGCTTACTCTTAGGCTGCTAGGGACAGAAGGGGTGAGAGAGGGCAGAGCTTTATTAAAGGAGGACTGGGATGGAGGCTAGAATTAGCAATGGGGGCAAAGTTCCATGGCAGGGAACACTACCCAGGGAGAGGCAAATGAAGTAGCTGGGAAAGATTTAGGTATAGTGTGCTTAAAGACTAGACAAAGGTTCTCAATCTGTGGGTCACAACCCCTGTGGCAAACTTCTATATCTCCAAAAATATTTATGTCATGATTCACGGAAATATTTTAGCAGTAGCAAAAATTACAGTTATGAAGTAGCAATCAAAATAAATTTATGGTTGGGGGCCAGCACAGTCAAAGGAAGTGTATTAAAGGGTCACAGCATTAGGAAGCTTGAGAAGCACTGGGCTAGAGGATGACGGGAATTCAGAGTCAAGCATGAGGGAGGTGTAGTTGATGGCTCAGCCTGTGGGCAACAAGGGCCTTGGTCTTGAGCTCAGTGTCAGGCTATCTCCACGTGTACCTTGGTGAAGAGACAGATGGAGCCTTCTGGTGGGTCCTGATTCAGTCTGCTAAGTCATGTTTCAAGGTACCCCCAGAAAGAATGGTCGACTGTCTCTTGCAGTATGCAGCCTTGCATAACCCCTCCTGTCACTGTTGGGGGTCCCGGATGCTAGTCTAGACACCCATCCTGTTGCCTTCTGAGGACAGGGATGTGGCAGGTCTCAGGTGAGACATCACTTGGCAGCAACCTTGGTGCTCCCTCTGAACAGTGCATTCCTGTATTTGCCCTGGTGTATCTTCAGTTGCTGTGTATCTGTAGTTGCTTCATTGCATGCTGATGAGTAGGGACTCCAACCCCACATGGCCTATAGCTGACTTGAAAACACTTCCTCAGACACTGTGGCCACTGTGGGGACTTTTCAACTCCGCAGCACATTCTACAGACAGGTAGTGGCTTTCCCCACTCTGCTTTTCTGTCCTCACAAGGGCTGATCTTCCTGCCGAGGGAGGTGGGCCCTAGGGCAGTCTTTCCTTCTAGCTTATACACCGGGCCCAAGGTCTTGCCGGGAGTCTGTTTTTACCTCATTGCTTCTGCCTCCGTGTCCCTGCTCTGGGTACCTGTGTCTCTTGGGGCATCAGTAGGGTATTGGTACAAGGGAGGAGGCACTCCATATTTAAGCTGCAGATGACCTTGGGGCTTTGGTGTACACAGCACAGCCTCAGGTAAGGTTCCAGCTTGCAGAAGAGTCATGTCTCATTGATGTAGTGTGCTGGGTGGGGGGAGATGCACAGAACGGAGGCATAGGACTTAGACCCACCAATGGGTTTCAAGCACAGTGGCTCTGTCTAAGCCTCACTTTCCTTATGTGTGAGTAGGATCAATTCATTTCCCAAGGCCTCTATAGCCAACCACCACAGACTGGGGGGTAAGCAGCAGATATTTAGCTTCTCCTCATCCTTGGGGAAGGCAGTCTTAGACCCGGGCTTCTCTTTGGCATCTGTTCTCGGCTGTGGATGCTATCTGCTCACCAAGTTGTCACTGGGTCAGTCCTCTGTGTCTGTGCCCAAATAATGATGCCACCCATCTTGGATTAGGCCCCCTCATTGCCTCATTTTTACCTGGTCAACCCTATAAAACCCTGCAGCCTCATTCCGAAATGCTGATGTTAGCACTTCAAAAGGCACTTTCTGGGAGGGAGTACAGCTCATCCCTTAACAAGAGATAATTTTGCTTTATCACTGCATTATAGGGAGGGGACGGCACTGTGTCCATGACAGCCTCTGGCCCAGAAGTTTCCACAGCTGGTGGACTCTAAGGAAAGGAAAAGAAAGGAAAGGAAAGAAAAGGAAAGGAAAGGAAAGGAAAGGAAAGGAAAGGAAAGGAAAGGAAAGGCAGACAGATACCAGTGCCATTTTGCCATTATGTGGCATTAAACATTCTTCATGAATATCCATGCTTTATCATCTCAGTGGGTGTGTCCCAGTAGTGTTGGCCTTGCCTGGCCTCCAGAGCACCAACATGCTACTCCTTCCTTGACCTTGAGAGTTGGGTTAGGTGAGCACCTTTCCCTAGTCTTTTAAAGTGTGTCCCACACTGTGTCTCTGTTTGTACTCCTGCTATCTCTACCAGGGCTTCTGTAGTCTTCATGCTGCCTCCTCTGTGCCCCCTCTGGGCATTCGCTCTATCCTCTCACTCTTCTGAGTAAGGTGCAGGGTACACTGGAATGGCTGAAGGCTACTCTGGTACAGGTCCTCCTCTGTACCAGGCCCGCACTGGTCTTCCAATTAAAGGCAAAAATCACAAGCCCTGACTTCTAGCCAGGGGATGGACATACAGTGTCCATGGTCACATTTTAAGAAGGTCTGTGTCACCTGTTTCATGCCGATGACATCATAGTCCTCATCCCTGCTCTTCACCATGAGGTGTTATGATGAGTTCCACTAGTAAGTGAAGAAATCATGAGGCCTTAACACAGTGGTTCTCAACCAGTGGGTCCAATGACCCTCTCACAGGGATTCCCTAAGACCATCGGAAAACACAGGTACTTAACTTATATTATAATTCATAACAGTAGCAAAGTTACAGTTACAAAGTAACAAGAAAAACAATTTTATGGTTGGGGGGTCATCACAACATAAAAAACTGTGTTAAAGGCTCATAGCATTAAGAAGGCTAAGAACCTTTGGCCTAGAGAAAATATTTCTAAGTCACATACATAATAATGGAATTATATCTGGAGCATATTTAAATCTTATCTCAATAATAAAACAAACTACCCACTGCAAAATGGACGACATATTTGAATAGGTCCTTCTCTATCACTTCTTTGTCAACATCTATCTCAAACAAATATATGGAAAGCTCAGCATTAAGGATGGGCAAGTCAACTCACACGCCTGCATACTTGTTGGCATAGATATCATAAAAACCCAGTAAGACATGTTCAGAGGATATGAGGCAAAGGGAATCCATTCACTTCTGTTGAGAATGTGAAATGGTACAGGAGTTGTGTAGGAAAGAGCTTGATTGCTCCTTAAATAAGCAGATACTTTAACCACATTACTCTGCAAGGAATTTGTGTGTGAGAGGTGGAGACGTGTGCAGACTTGCCCATGGATGCTCAAGGTGGTGTATGACAGCCCAACCTGGCCACATCCAATGTCCATAAGAGGTGAATAGATAAACACAATTACGTGTCTTAGTCAGTGGAATACTACTCAAAAACTAAACAGAAGGAAGGAAACACATGGCCTTAACATAGGGTGAACCTTAGAAACACTCTACATGAAAGAAGTCAGACACAAAGGATTACATATCACATTATTGCATTTATGTGAGAATTTCCAGAAAAGGGCAAAACTATAGAGACAGAAAGCAGATTAGTGGTTGCCTGGAGCTGGAGATAGAAGCGGGAACTGATGCCAGTGTAGGGGATGGGATGAATCTGAAACTGGATGGTGCTGATATTTACATGCCTGTGTACACAAGCTGCGTGAGTGAATGTCACAGTATATCATTTAGACTTCAATAAATCTATCTTCTCACAAAAACCCCATTGGAAGCTGCAGCTGGTAAATGGCTATGGTAGAATTCAAACCAAGGGCAGTTTTTCTTGAGAGCACCATGCTTCTGGTCCAGGCTGCAAGGTAGAAACCCTGGACAGGAGTTCAGAGACAGCTCGTGGCAAGGTGTTAGTCACAAGAGATCTGATTTGGTTTTGAAGGTGGAGGGCATAGAAGTTGGTGCTGGGCCTTTTTGGAGAGGGGATATTTATTTATATGTGAGATACAGGTGAGGCAGGGATCATGAGGGAGCCGGGGAGAGTGATGGGGGTTGAGAGGCAGGAAGCTGAGCGTGCTAGCTCCTCCCTTCAGTGTCTTAGTTCTAGAGCTTCTGGGAAAAAAAAATCCACCTGCAGGAACGTGCTTGGAACTCTGTCCTTTCTACCATGTCCCTCTTCAAAACTCCTCCACTATCGATTCATCTGGCAGTTTCACCATCAAGGCCCCGGCAGGTAGAGCATTGCATCTCAGTGAGCTGCCATCTGGGCTCATTAAGGAAGCGGGAGGCTCCCTGGGTCTCCAGAATGCTTTTTGTATTGTGCTGATTGGCCATGGGCTGGTACAGCCACGGAGGTGGCTCTCTCATCTTTCCATCCCCACCATTAGCATTCCAAAGTAGAAAACAAGCCCGGTGTGGCTGCCTAAATATTTATGGAATGTTGCTGGGGTCAGAGGACCAGGACAGTAAATTAAATTAAAGATTTACACTGTAGCACCAACCCAAGAAAGTCTTGAACCTCGGTTTGGTTTTGTTTGAAGAAAGATTTTTTCTTTTTCAGTCCAGGAAACTTAGTTTGTGTAGATTTCTGAAGCTAAATGCATGAAATTTTAATCTATTGCTTCACACCCAGTCTTCCTAAATGTGTAGGTTTCTAAGGAGCCCAGAGTGAGGGTCTGCTGCACTTTCGAGCACCCGGATGCACACTTTGGGATTTGGGGGAAACTGATGCCTTTGTTTGGCTCTCAGTCTTATGGCTCCACTGGGAGTGGACCCAGTGTGAAGCTGGGGGAACTGTGCTCTCTGGGTATTGGTAGGGATCAGGAACAGGAGTGGCTAATAAGTCAGCTGGTGTTGCCACAATGTCTTGGTTAGGGTTTTGCTGCTATGAACAGACAGCATGACGAAGGCAACTCTTATAAGGACAACATTTAATTGGGGCTGGCTTACAGGTTCAGAAGTTCAATCCATTATCATCAAGGTTGCATGGCATCCAGGCAGGCATGGTGCAGGGGGAGCTGAGAGTTATACATCTTCATCTGACGGCTGCTAGCAGAATACTGGCTTCAAAGCCCACAACCACAGTGACACACCTACTCCAACAAGGCCATACCTACTCCAATAGGGCTACACCTTCTAATATTGCCACTCCCTGGCCCAAGCATATACAAACTATCACACAGAACCATCATTTTGTATTGAGGAGGGAAATGGGGTGGGGAGTGGGCATAACCTTGTTTCTCAGACAATCAAGGTCTGGCAAGAAACAGACTGAATTGAACCTAAAAAAAAAAAAACCATGAAGGACAAGGTCAAGGAAACCAACTAAGACAGGCAGAGGGGAGCTTTGGGCTTCAGCTAGGAAGCTGTCCCCATCCTGGGTCCTGAAGTGGCAAAGGGAACAGATACACAACAGTCAGTCTTACCATCTTAGCCAGGAATCGGTGCAGAAGGGGGCCCCCAGGGGTTCTTTTTCCATCATCCCCTGTCCTGTCAGAAGTTATCATTGGCTGCAGGACCAGAAGGACAGGGAGATGTTGGTGATGTCATCCATAGCTGCCAGTCTTCAAGAGCACGGAAGTGGATAGAGGTAGAGGACCCAGCATACAGATGCAGAGCCTTGGGTCTGTGATGGGGTCTGTGTGCTGCATGAGAAAAAGCAATTGAGAGGAGAAGGAGCCAAGCAGGAAAGTATCTTGTAAATCTAGCCTGCCTTGGTCTGGGGACCTGAAACATGAAGTTGTTCCCTCTTGAGGTCAGAGGGGAGACAGCCTCTGTATTGATTGTGAACTGGGAGTACCTCTAAAACAATGTAGCATCCTTCATGTGTGTGTGTGTGTGTGTGTGTGTGTGTGTGTGTGTGTGTGTGTGTATGTGTGTAGGGGGTGTGTGTGCAGGAACAGGTGGGTACATGGAGAAGACCACTTGCCAAGGCAGTCCAAGAGGGACACTGACAGATCCTGTTACCCTGGCAGGGAATGGCATATACACTGCCGCATGGCTGTAGGCATTTGATATCACAAAGCAGGCGCCTCCAGCCATAGAACACGACTCCTAACTTCCTGTCCGTCTCCTCAGGAGTTAACAGTGAGAGCCTTATTGATCTTGGATGAGGCTGTCACTCAGAGCACAGCTCTCTTTTGCACCTGAAAGAGTTCCCTCTGGAGGTGGCCTGCACTGTTGAATACTTCAGCCTGCTGCCGCAGTTCCTCTGACTTCCTCTTCCTCCGCTTGACCAGAACTACCTGGACCCTGGTGATGGGCTGGCTGAAGTGCTCCTTGGCTTATCTTGAGAAATTATCCCGAAGGGTTCTTGGGAGTGAAGAATTTTAGATGAGGGTAGTTATCAGGGCCGACATCAATAATAAATGCTGCATGATTTTTTTATTAGAGGAGCTGTATCAGCGTGGCCGCTTCAACTTTTTAACTCTCTGGAAAGCTTAAAGTTGTGGTGCATTCTGTGTAGGAAAGTGCCAGCTAATCAGATCCCATTCATATGCAAAACACTCGCCTAGCTGAGTTCATCAAAATTCAGTCTTTCTTGAAAAAAAAATATTTATAGACCTTCCCTCCCTGCAAAAGACTGTGAGGAAATGGGTAGGAGAAAATACAAATTGTTAATACTCTGAAAAGGAAGCCTTGCTCTGAGCCCTGCTAAAGCACCCCCTATTCTTTGAGAAAAAACGTAAGTGGGAATTTGTACTCTGGTTTCCCACTTCCCTTGGCTTCATTCTCTCCCCGGTTCAGTGGCTTCTCAGTCTTCCCCCTTTGCAGTTGGGGCTGGTTTGTCCTCTGTGATGGAACGGTTTCTGGGTGGGCAGGACACATCATGGGAGTCTTTGCTTCAACTTAGCCCCATTATAGAGTCTGGAAAGCTGAGGCTCGGAGATCTACTGGGAGCTGCCAGGTGGAGAACCCTCAGGGTACCATCCTGTAGAGCAGTGTCATGTGGGGGCAATGCTGTCACATCTCTGGACCCTGCAGAGCAGTGTCCTGTGGGGGCGATGCGGTCAGATCTCTGGACCTCTGTTGCTTTCCCAGCTCTGTCTTTTTTTCAGCGGTTCTCAACCTTCCTAATGCTGGAACTCTTTAATATGGTTTTTCATGGTGTGGAGACCCACAACCATGAACTTATTTTCCTTGAACCTTCTTAATTAGTTATGCTACTGTTATGGATCTTAATGTAGGTAACTGTGTTTTCTGATGGTCTTAGGTGACTCCTGTCAAAGGATTGTTCTACCTCCAAGGGGATTGAGAACCATTGCTGAAGGGGCTTAAAAATAGCTTTGTGCTCCTTGCTGGCTTCCATGGTGGCAGATACTCTTTGGAGATCCTTTCGGTAGGTTATTCTTGTCATTTGTCACATGGGAATATGCTGTGACCCTGGTTGTGGGCATCATGCAAAGCTTTGGATATGGCATCCTTGGATATGTGCCTTGGACTTGGAGGGCCCTTGAGGGTAAGAGAATGATTGACAGAAAGCCCCTCTGTGCATTTCCAGGCTTATCATCTGGCCAAGAACGTAAGAGTCAGTTAGAGTAGTGTTCCCTCCTTCCTGCGAGTGCAGGGGCTGTTAAAGCCAGAGTCACTGTCTGAAGTACAGGATAACTACTCCCTGCTTCTCAGGCATAGGCTCTGTTACCTGATGTGTGTGTGTGTGTGTGTGTGTGTGTGTGTGTGTGTGTGTGTGTGTATTTGAGAGAGGGCGGGAGAGGGAATAATTTTTTTTTCCCCCAGAGGGGAAACTGGGAAAGGGGTTATCATTTGAAATGTAAATAAAGAAAATATATAATAATAATAATAATAATAATAATAATAATAATAATAATAATAAAGAGGATGTCCCTGACTTCCTAGGGGACACTCTCTTCAGATTTATGGGCAAATTATCCCGGACTCCAGCAAACCATCCATTTTCAATTTGATTTTTGAAACAGACAGTTTTCTGACATGTGTCTCCTGCCATTTGCAACTGTATCACAGGCTCCTGGAAGCCTGGTTGGAGAGGTAACAGTTCATTCCTGGCCATTACCCTACATGTGAAGGGTTCATGGGAGCCACATTTGTATTTAAAGACTTTGGAAAGTACCTAGCGCTGAGAGCTAGACTCCTAGTAAAGTCTTAGGAGGCTGTGATAAAGCCAGTGCAGCAGGATGTAGGGAATGAACAGAGGGCTCAGACCTGGCCCTCCTAAAGTAGCTCACTGGCCAGAGCAGGAGGCAGTGCTGGGAACATAGAAAAGACCTGGGAGGAATCAGGGAGTGACAGTTGAGCAAACTCCTGAGTTATGAGTAGCCATTTATTACTAGTCAGGGGAGAGTTCTGCAGGTAGAGAAATGGGAAGTCTGGAAACAGTAGTTGTTTCAGGGGGCACAGTGGGGGAGGGGAGTGAGGAACTCAGTGTGGAGATAGCCCTGGGCTTGGTATTGATGATACCCTTTCCTTGTTCTGTGTGGTGGTGCAGTGGCTTCTAGGACTGGGAGTGATGAGGTTCCCAGCTCCCAAGGGAGGCAAGTGTGATTCACATCCTTATCTGTGAAATATACATACAGATAAAAACTCTATTCTGTGGTTGCATGGCCAGCGGCAAGAGGTAACTATGCTAGCTTCCTGCAGTTCTCACCCTCTAGCTCTGGACGAGGTGGGGTGGGCAGTGGTTCTAGGATGGGGCAGAGTTGAGAAGTTGAGGCCCAAGGTG
Source organism: Montemys delectorum (assembly GCA_019843815.1). Taxonomy (NCBI): domain Eukaryota; kingdom Metazoa; phylum Chordata; class Mammalia; order Rodentia; family Muridae; genus Montemys; species Montemys delectorum. The sequence continues at coordinate 10,071 of JADRCD010194023.1, forward strand.
GACAGTAGCCAGGATTGCAGGCAAAGAAGGCAAGTTCAGGTTTGACAGCATGCTCTGTGAGTTGCAACCCATTGTAACAGAGCAGACAGCCAGTCATGGAGGAATTGGTCCCAGGAGTATAGAACACCGGGACAGCATTACTGCCTGTTATTTGTTCTGTCAACAAAAACTGAAGGAAGCTTTCCTGTGTGAGTTTCCTGCCCTGACAGGCTCTAGCATCCTAAGGTGAGCCATGGCAGATATGGCCATGTTATTGAGAGGGCACTCTGAGCACAGGACAGCTTAGAATGGACATCCCAGTTGGGATCAGTGCTGGTGACCCACAGAATGGTGTAGAGGACTTAATCGGAGGGGCCGTGGAGAAGGCTGTAGCAGGTGCAGGGCCTGTATGAGAGGGTGGGCTTAGCCTGTGTTCCATTTGCCTGGTCATGCTTAGGACACTATGCCCCTGTGCTGCCCATCACACAGCTAGTGGAGGGTACAGGGTTTGGGAGAGGGGAAAGTGCTTACTCAGAGAGAGTAGCTGAGGGTAGAGAGTAGCTCAGAGCCTCCCAGGAGTCCCTATGGTAAAGAGAACACAAGAGAATCCTCATGGCCCAGCGGCCCCGGGCCACATGTCTGGTATTCATGTTGATAAACTTGTGCTGTAGCCCTAGGCAGTTACAAACCTGCTTAGGAATTAAGCTTCCTGGCTGGGAATGGCAGGACCTGCTCCCTTATGGACATGCCTCCAGAGCCACGCTGGTTCCTTAAGAGTAGCTGGAGCAAAAGGGAGATGCTCTGAGTGAGGACCAATTTGCAGAGGCTTGTGGCATTTACTCAGGGAGCACTGTGCATCCCTGGGGATGTCCCAAGCTCGTTTTCTGGTGAGGAAATTAGACACTGTGAGGTTACTATCTCCCCCAAGGTCACACAACTAGCAAAAAAGCAGCAATTGACATTGGGTTGGACAGCCTGGCTCCTGGGTCCTAACTTTGCTAGCATAGCATGGGACTGTGGTTTGGAAGTGCAGGGACTAGTCACACTGGCTCCAGACTCTTCTAAAGGGTAGGGCAACATCCCTCAGACCTGGGTTAAGCTCAGGGGACACTGGAAGTGTGGCTGGAGAGATGGAGGGATCCAGAATTGGGGAATATTAGAGATATCTTGGGGATGCGTCTGCTGTGGGCAGACATACCAGTCACATCTCCACCACTGGGCATGGCAACCATGTCTATATTGTCACCTTTGTTCAGGGTCTCTCTAGGCCTCCCTTTCTGGCATAGTGGTTGGAATGCCATGGGTTTTGTTTGTTTATTTTGGTCATCGAAGCAACCACCCATACAGATATAAGAAGCCCTTAAAGCTCTCCTCTCTAGGTGCAGCTCTTTAGGATAGTCAATTAATAGTCAGGGGAGTCTGAGGAGAGTGGTGGGACCAGAAGAGCACCCACATGTCTATTCCCTGGGCATATGTGGTCTTCTGGTGCCTTCAAGCTCTGCCTTGGGCTGCAGCTTCTAGGGATACTGTTGTCACTGGTGGAATTGGGGACCCAGGAGGTGACTTTGCCACTGGTGCTGGCTGAGTAGGACCGTCTCCTCCCATCCATCATATGGCGCTGACACCTGGCTGCTCTAGGAGTCCTAGTAGGGATGTCAGGTGGAATTACCTGGCAGCAGGGCCAGGTGGGTGTTGATTGAGGCTGAGTGCTGGGAGGCAGCAGCTGCAGGCTACACCAAGCTATTTCCAGCTGCTCCAATTGTAGTCAAGAGGCTCAATCCCTCTAAGTGCCTTTGTGCTCTGATGCCTGGAGAGATGTCGGGGACCAAGGCCAGAGCAAGGTCAGATTTCCTATGATTCTTTACATTTCCACAGTCCTTCCGTTTAGCCACTCATACGTTCACCCAGATTCTGCCCCCACCCCACCCCTGCCCCATTCACCTGCTTAACTGTCCATCTGCCCACCTGCTAACTTACCCATATATCTACCCATCCACCCATTCACCACACCTGCTTGCTCTTCTGCCCTTCCTGCTCAATTCTACACACATAGTCTACACTTAGCACACAACACAAAGCACATAAATACAGGTGCAGGACATTCATGTATATGTGTATATGCATATGTATATGTATATATACACCCATTTCCATTTACCTATTTGTCTATAATCCACATCTATCCATCCAGCTGTCCATCCATTCATCTACTATTTACCCACCATCCATTCACTTACCATTCATCTATCACCTATCCATATAGTCTATCCACACATCTTAACTTCCTGTCTAGTACCCAACCACCACCCATCACCATCACCATCATGTATCCATCCACCCTTCATTCACTCCCACCTGTATACCCACTCATCATCAATTCACCCTTCTATCCATTGATTTATCATCCATCCATCCAACATCCACTAATCCACCCAATGCCTATTTGTTCATCTACCATTCATTTAGTCCCTACCTAGCCATCTACTTATCACTCATACACCCATCTACCCACTTATTCATTCGTCTACCATTCATCCAACCCTCTACCCACCATCATCTATCATCTACCTTCATTCATTTATTCATTCCCCATATATTTATCCACTCACCACCTATCCACCAATCCATCATCCATCTAATATTCATCCATCCACTTACCATTCATCTACCATTCATCTAGTCACTAACCTATTGGTGATCCATCAACCACCACCTATTTATACATTCATTCATTTTCTACTCATCCATCCATTCATTTACCACCCATCCACTCCTCTACCCATCCACCTAGTCATTCATCTACCACCCATGTCAGTTCTCTCACCTATCCTTCTTTGGCTATCCTTCACCCCCTACCTTAGCTTTTACTACTGTACCTCATAAGTACTAGACTCCATGCTGTTACCAAGATCCAGGCTCAGAAGAGGCTGACCCAGGTTATCCAGTTTATCAGTTTATCAGCGAGGTCAATGTACAGAGATCTTGTGATGGAAGGGAGGATGGTCACTGAAGAAGTACTTAGTACTTGTGGCTTACCTTGGAGCCACACTCCAGCTAGGGCTTATGGATCAGGAAGAGAATTCACAGGTGGGAGTTTGGTTTGGTGTATTTCAGGAGGAATGCCAGCAGCGATCAGGGCTCAGAGGGAACCCTCAGTGGGAAGGAGGGCTGTGGGACAAGAAGGGGTCAGTAGGGGCAAGGGTTAGGAAGACCCTGGAGAGTCAGGTAATGCTGTGCTGAGGGTAGGGAATGCTTGAGGGTCTGAAGCAAGGGAGAGTTTTAGAAAGATTATTCCAGTAAGCGATGTACCAAAGAGTGAGGCTGGATGCAGGGAGAATCGAGGAGCAGAAGAGTCCACCTAGCAGGATCCTGTTTCTGGATCCTGTCTGCTTCACTGTGGGGTCCATAGCTTTTGGTACTGTAGACACAGCTCTGCCAGAGTGCTGTGAGTTGTCTCTTAATGCTGTGCCCAGGGTTCCTGTCCATCCAAGACAGATTGTCCCTTTGAATGTATGTGGGGCCATCTCTAGCTGGTCCTTTTTTAACCCCATGTTGGCACTTCCTCTAGCACTCCTACCCAGTGGGAGCTTCATCCAGGCTTGGGGGCAGCTAAAGAAAGTATGCCAGAGGGACATCTCTTCTTAAGACTGATTTTTATGGGGCTCCACTGATATTGCTCAGGTGGTTCTAGCTCCATGTGTGGATAATGTAGAGAATCAACTACCAAGTTTGAGGAATGGCAAGGCTAGGGTCTGGCGTCTCTGCTGTCATCTCTGACTTTTGGCAATGTTTCCTCATTGGTGCACAAACTAGTCAAACTTAGCGGCTGCCTCTGCTGAAGGGCTGCCCAGCCTTGGTCTGCTGAGTCTGTTCCTGAGCTACTGCTGGAAGGAGGGTGAGAAGACTTGGTTGGACTTTGCTCCTGTCCAGAGAGGTTCAATTACTACAAATGCCTCACTTCTTTGGGAAGCACAGAAGGCATGAGGGTGGTGTGTGCTAGGTGGGCTCTTCACTTCAATAGCATGTATCAGCTCAGAAAGAGAGCTTTGCCTAGAAATGAGTCCTGTAAGTACATATTGGGGCCGGTTTATGTGGTGTGTTGGGGTTGTGTGTAGTATGCATGGTATGTGTGTAGTAGTCAGGGATGTGTAGAAAAGAAGCCCAGTAGGCTCCCATGGGGACAGAGAAGCCCCCTTTCTTGGTGTCTGGGTCTGAGGGTATATGGGAATGCCCCATCCCTTTCATGTTTACAGTCTCCTTGTTCCTCAGGTTTTGGGATCATGTGCTCCCAGCTCATCTGTGCTCTGCAGGGTCTGCATACAAGTACCAGATTTAGTAGACAAATTGGATCTGTGGAAGCCACAACTTCAATAAGCGATATGTGGGGAGCAGCTCCTAGCTCTAGAAGGGGCTAGGGGGTCAGGGGTCAGGGATCAGGAATCTATAGCATACTTCATCCCTGTTGGGGGGCAGAACTCTCCATCTCAACCCTGCCTCCCCACCTTCTTCCTCTCTTTCTGTCTCTCTTTCCTTCTCCAATTCCCTCCTCCTCTTTTTCTCTCTCTCCCTCTCTCAGCCCCCCCCCCCCCCCCCCCCCCCCCCCCCCCCCCCCCCCCC